>LUCW03002176.1:0-35000 GCA_001586965.3 Sphaeroforma sirkka | reverse complement strand
TCTGAAGGTAAAATCCCATTTACACTCTGGACATAATCCTCCACCTTAGCCTGTGAAAAGAGGATCGAAGAATGAAATTTTGCGCCCCCAGGACTTATACAACACCATATACGCACGAATCCCCTTTTTGTTATAGAAATTTCGATAAGCTGTTCATGCCCTGAACAGAGATGTGTAACACTAGAACATAATGACATGTAAGTCGGTGTGTGTTTGGTTGGCGCCTACACCACGTTAACACTTACTCCAAATTGATATCATGGTATTAAATATCATCTTGATGTATTCCCTTTTGATGCTTATATATATATATATATATACATACATATATATATATATATATATATATAGACATATATATATATATATATATATATATATATATATATATACATATACATATATATATATATATATATATATATATATATATATATATATATATATATATATATATATATATATATGACATATATAAAAAAAAAAAAAACTCTAACTCTATATATATATATATTCCATACATACATACATACATATGCACACATGCAGATGCATGGACATATATATATATATAATATAAACAAAAACGCACACACACACACATCGCATATATATATATATATATATGTATGTACATATATATATATATATATATATATATATATGATACACACACACACACACACACACACACACACACACACACACACGCACAATAACATATATATATATATGTATGTATGTAGGAAACAAAGTGGGCCTTGATCGATATAAATTCGTTATTCTCCACACAGATATATATATATATATATATGTATATATATAAATATATACATATATATAGTAGATACACACACACACACACATGTATATATGTATATATATATATATATATATATATATGTATGTATAATATATATTTATATATATATATATATATATATATATATATATATATATATATATATATATATATATATATTTATATATATTCGAGCCTGTTTTTAATATATTTAGAAACAAACTGGGCGTTCAAAAGGGATCAATAATCGGGACCTATTCTGTTGAGTTCACTTGTTGACCTCGAACATACCTCTTCTACAACTGCATTGGCGCCCTCCCCCGCTGCCGGCGTATTTGGAATGTTGCTATCATCGCATTCCATTGTTGTGGTATGTATGGAAAGAATAAACTACACCACTATTTTAAAATAATAGTAGTACTGGTAGAAACTCGAAAGTTTCAATCGCTATCACGTAAAGTTACTATTTACATATTGTTTTAACGATTTTTTTGCGTTTAAAAAAAGAAATAGTATTTTAATATTTATTCCAAATGAGTGTAAGTAATTGTCGAGTGTTTAGAGTTTATTTGTTACGTTAATAGAACGTAGTAGCTTTTGCTTCAATGTTCACTGTACTAGTGACATTGGTGAGCACTGAGTAGGGATGCTATGGCAGCAGTGCGAGAGAAGAAGTCGTGTACAAGAAAATGCAAAAACGTAAATACACACAAAGAGTAGGTAAAAGTACTGTATGCCGATTGCGAATGGATTGATTCCGCCCAATTAATTAGAACCAATAAGAATGGGTTGAGTAGTTCTACTTTCACTCTAAATCATATCCATATTGTGTGAAACTGGCTACATACATTTTTTAAATACATGTACTGTAAATACAAATACATCATGATACTCATAGAGAGTTTATTATAAAATTTTACATACTTCGTTAGCCAGATATTGACTGGTGGCAGTGGTGAGTGAGTGCTTAGGGGACCCGAGGGTTGTATGTATTTTAAATTTTTATCTTCCTCTCTTTGGTATTTTCTACTATCTGCAATTGTGCGATAAAAACACAGCACATCTTTGACAGATCTGCTCGCTTCCTCATAATCAAGCAAGTGCACTTGTGTAAGTACACCCGTAAATTGTGATATATCGTATAAGGTAAATCACAACTGAGCTGCTGTCAACTGTGTATGATCATCGCAATTTTACAATATATTATCATATACAATACGACAATCGCTTACACAGTACAGCATATTGCTAGTGCAAAGATGGTCAGTGTCAACTACAACAGCCAATATGTGCCACGCAGTCAGGCAAACTCCACGGCGCTACCCAGCCGTGAACTAAACAACAGTACTAACACCAACAATATACCGAACGCACCCGTTGACCGCACGCCTTCCAAGGCCCTTAGGCGCACCCCTTCCAAAACACTCAGACGTACGCCCTCACACGTACAGTCCATTACCGCCGGAGGAGACCGATTCATTCCGTCTAGAAAAGGTGTGGACATAGAGAATTCACACTTCTCTCTCACCTGCCACCAAGAAAACCAGGACCAAGAAAAAGGAGCCGTTTCACCCAACACAACCGAGTATCAAAACGCACTGAAAGGAGCGCTGTCAACGTGTCCGGAGGCCAAGGTGTTGGCATTCAAACACAAGGCACCGGCACCTCCTGAGGGTTATATAAACAACCTCAAAGTATTGTACAGCCAGAACAAGCAGACAATAAGACCCAAGAAACAGACCCGTGTCATACCCACCACAGCCGATCGGATCCTGGATGCACCCGAGCTTCGGGACGATTACTATTTGAATCTGTTGTCATGGCACGATACACAGAATACACTGGCAGTTGCATTGGGCCCAACTGTGTATCTTTGGAACGCAGATACCTCCGATATAACCAAACTCCTGGATTTGCCAGACGCCAACAACTACGTATCGTCTGTGCAATGGATGCCACAGGGGAACGTGTTGGCTGTGGGCAACGACGACGGGGAGGTGATGCTTTGGGATGCTGAAAACGTTAAAAGACTTCGTACCATGAAGGGGCATTCTTCACTTGTAGGCTCTCTCTCATGGAATAAGCACATGCTGAGCTCAGGGTCGCGCAGCGGTGTGATACACAACAGCGATGTGCGCGTGCAGAACCACATTCAATCACAGATGCACGGGCACGCACAGGAGGTGTGTGGCTTGGCCTGGAGTCCGGACGGCACCCAACTGGCCAGCGGAGGCAATGACAATATACTGAACATTTGGGACATCAACACAAGTATAGAGACACCTCAGTACCAACTCACAGACCATCAGGCGGCCGTTAAAGCTCTTGCTTGGTGTCCGTGGCAATCTAAGCTATTAGCGAGTGGCGGTGGAACCGCAGATCGACATATCAGGTTCTGGAACAGTGCATCGGGTGTGCAGACGAACTCTATTGATACGAAGTCACAGGTTTGCTCGTTACTGTGGTCCAAGACACATAAGGAACTGGTGTCGTCGCATGGGTTTTCTCAGAATCAATTGTGCATATGGAAGTACCCTAGCCTGGCCAAAGTTGCTGAACTGTCGGGTATGTAATGTATATTTGGTGGTTTGATGCCGCTATGCTGGGTCGTGATTGTAAACCGCTTTGTGCTATCAAGTGCGATGCTTATGAACTGTGCATGGTGTGCAGTTAGTATGTTTTTCCTTCTCCAAATCAGACGGATGTGATAATTTTACTATCTGCACCACGCCCGTTCGCCGGTCACAAGGATTTAAGTGTTTTGCTTCATTATCTGTCGTTTCATCTCTTCAAAAGGTTACTGCATAGCTCAGTATTCCACATGGGGCTTCACGAAATCAACTTGCCATTCTGTGCTCCTCGCTCCTCGTCCATCTAACTATGTGCGATATTGCCAGTTCTATTCCTACCTATAGAGTGGTGCACAGCTTTGGGCTCTTGTAAACACTAAAATACTTCATGGCTCTACTTCAACATGTCGCTCACATTTTATTGAATCCACTTTGCCACAAAGGCCACACCTCGCGCGTGCTACACACAGCCATGTCACCTGACGGCCAAACGGTAGTCAGTGCGGCTGGGGACGAGACGCTTCGCTTCTGGAAGTGTTTCGCAGCCGATTCCTCGTCGCGCTCTCGGTTGGGAGGTAAACCGTTGGCGCTTAAGTCTTCGGGTGGGTCGACGCGAAATTCGCACCGAGGCATGCTCATGCTGCGATAAAGACAACGCGGGTGTTGTGGTGGGGGTAGGCGGCAGTGTGCTGTGCAGCACCGTGGTGTACATGAGTTCATATTATTATTATTATGTACTGTTGTGTGGAGTTTTAGTTTACATCACCTACTGGGTTGGTCTGGAGGTGAAAAAATGTTGTGTGTGTATAGTGGTTAAGCTAAACATTTTTGAGCTACGTGAAAATAGTCTGCTATGATGTAAGTTTTGTTATGTGCCTGTGTGCGCGTTGTTCTTATTGTAATCGAAGTGGATCTAATTCCATATAATATAGTGCATCTATTGCAGTATAAGTGTTATCTAGGATTCTAATGTAAGGCCCTGAATGCGTAAGCGTGACTGCTTGCTTCAATTAGACGTCATATCAGATACAGGCCCACCAGTCAACTTGTGCCAGCGTCAAGGAACTACGAAATACTGATTTACTGGCACACATTCTTTGGCCAAAAGTCGTCGCACTCGCCAACGAAAACAACAGGACTGCCTACCGGAGGACTACGACTATGACGACGCCTTTACTTGTGATTGACCGCCTTGACATTTTGATAATTCATAACGTTTTTGCTTCAAATTAGCGCTGCTTCTAAATTTTAACAACCATTTGGATACGCCGGAGCGAGTGCGCGATCGTGTCCTCCCGGTGCTTTTAGGCGCTGAGTGCTTCCCAGCATTCCACAGGTACGGTCGACGTTCTTGCCCGTGCAAAGAGCTGTATGCACAAGATACTATCGAGAGTAGATGGTTATTGATAAGGTATGGAAAGAATCGTGTCGTGTTGTGTGTAGTCACCAGCTGTGCAAGTCGTTGAGTGGACACGTGCTTGTAAGCGCGAGGTGTTGAAGACACTTATACTATACCACGGATTTGTATAGCGCGTGTCTACGTATGACGTAAGAGCGAATTATCGGCCCGGTGCTTATCAGCACTTTCCAAGCATAAAGTTCGAAGAACAAAATACAGTACAACAAAAGAAAATTGATGTCGACAAACGGAACAATAGAATTAATCTTATCACATGAATAGAAATATTATTCGCAGAGGATCAGTGCATGCAAGGAATAAAAAATAACGCGCCGTGACTGTGGCGGTGCGAACGCATGTACATGATCGACTCGCTCTTTAGAGACATCTGTGGGGTCAGAAAGGCATAGGAGAGAGACTGAAAAGACAAAAGAATCCAATTAAAAGTGAAAAAAATTGAAAGCCATAACAGTGTCTCAATTTGTTTTGATTGCAATTCTACAATTTGTCACGAACACCCAACTGTACATTTATTCATTTTCGCATTCGAACGTACTTCCGTATTCACAGTGACGCGTTTCCGGCGCAATCTTGACCTGCACTTTTAGCTTTTGCACATTGGTGACATTGTCCAAGTGAACAATGCGGAATATTATACCAGAAGAAGCAATAGTGGTGTGTACCGTATATCTGCTACGATTCTCTCGCAGACGTAGGCTTTGTCTGAGAAAAACCAGCTGGTAATCGATATTGAGTAGGATTTAGCCTCAATCACCGTCAGAGACTTATGCGCTCGACAGCTTAGAGACGCAGGTTCGTCTGAAGAATTTCAAAAGTGATTGAGTAAGGAACAGGCGATAACAATCGACGACATAGAACTGCAAGTACCTAGCACACAGTCCAAGAGTGGGCGTAGTTTTCGGACGTACAACATACACCGAGACTGTTGATAGTAGCACACGCAATATTGTGAAATTCATCAGCCAACTTCGAAACAACAATATTTGCTGTCCAAATCCAGTCCACCGCACAACTGAGAATCGGTTATATACTATGACAGTTGACCCATGTGCAGCAGCTTCAGTACTATCCTAATCAGCCGCGAGAACAAGCGCTTGACCCTTGCAGGGTGGCATGATGATCCAAACACTGAAAAAACGTGTCCTGTAGGGAACCATTCTAAATTGGATCTTCGAGACGATAGCATACATAGTGGCGTTTGCTATTTTCACTCCCATGTTTTTGCGTGTAGTAGAGCTTTTTGACGATAAAGTACCGGATGTGGCCAGTACATCCGCTATATTGGAGACTAGATTATTTGAATTGACGGGTAAGACAGATGCCGAATTCGCCGAAGCGTTTGCCAATAATCTGGGTTCAGTATTTGTCGGGTGGTGACGGACACACAAACCTGGTAAGCATGAATAGCTTCTCAGCTTGGAATATTTGGGTTCAACATCATGCTTGGAGATAGCTCAATCAGACACAGCGGACATGTCAGGGACTTGATGAACCAGTCATTGATACAATCGGCATGAAAATAGCTGCAGCAAAGTAAGTTTCAATTTACCATCGTTTCAAGAAAAGCTGCACTATTGCAAATAGTTAATAACCGGACCAATATTCTTCTCTGCAAGTTGCTTATTTGCGCACGAATATCCAAAAATGAGTTGGCTACAAAACAATAAGTGATATCAACATACGCAGCAATAAAGACCATTGTAAACTCCACAGAGCCTGCGTCGATTCACAAGCTATCGTGTCGTGGGAGACTTACTGAAAACAGGGAAGGTATTGTATCACATCATTCTTCTGGTAGGGCTCCAAGCAGATCACACACCTTGGTAGAGATTGTAAAGAATGCGATTAACAAGACTGCCAGGATATATTATTTCTGCCGCGACAGTTTGCGAATACAGCCTTCAATTAATATTCTTTCATACGTAAGAGAAAAAACCCCGAAGTGTTCAACAAGAACATTTAGAGCAAAAGTAACAAGCATACTCGAGCTCTGTTGCAGGCTCAGATCCCGATTTATGGCTTATCGATCCCCATTTCGTTTGATTCTGTAGCAAAGGCTCTCTCATGCAAAGCAGTTGAACGTTTCGCAAAAGTTGCGCCTCCGTCAAGGTGGCATCTTGAAATTGGCCTAACTATCATGATGAAGAAAGCAAAGAAAGTGCAACACAATTATATTAGACAAGTAAAGCTGCTAGTGTGCTCAGATAACACAAAGAAGAGATGGAACGAATCAGAGTCGGCACTGAATACACGATTGCATGTACTGCATTTTTCTCTTCAGGCACAGCTTATTCAACATCAAATAGTGGACTAAGTGCATCTCACCGGTGTCAGATAAGGCGCTGATCATGCCTTACGTTTGACGTGGATAAGACTAACGATACAATCGCAACAGACTGAAGCCCCATACCTCCCTTCCCGAGAGATAGTTCCTTCCCTGGCCAATTGTCCCTATGTTGGCATCTGGCTGCGTTTGTTGGTGTGCATGCCCTGCGTTCTCGCCATGATGTCGCAACAACCCACTTCGTTCGTGGCTGTGTCTGCGATAACGATGGCGTGCTGAGTTACGGGCCTCGAAGTTGCGCTCGTCTTCCGATTCACAGCAGCAGGTGTACACCCAGTGGAACAGGCACATCGTGGAAGGCCATAGTACAATAGTGTGTATGATTGTATGTACCGTATCCTATTTTCAAATATTCAAATTATCATAGCCTTCTAGAACACAGAAAAGTATGTACAAATACGTCCCTTGCAAGTTGCATACAGTATTGCGATTTGCGTCATTGCACCCGGCATTCGAAACTGGCTACAATTTCTGACGATAAAAATAAATAAATAAAACCTGCGCAATTCATAGCCATTGGCTCTTTTTAGACTCAATCAGGAAGGCCGATTTAGCGGTCATGGAACCCAAAGCTTGAAAAATAAAAGCCATATGTTGTAAATACCTCTTTTTTAAAGTACTTGGCCTTTTAAAGACGCCTCTCCATTTGTTCAACAGCTGCAAGCACGCATCGACAATGAGACCTCAATAGCGTTGTTTCTACATGATCTTGTGATCGAAGGCATCATGTTCACGTTTGAGAGGACTGATTGCTGTGATACAGCGCTAATGGCGTGTGAAAAAGGTACATTTATATAAATAGAGGCGTCACAAGGCCAAACATGATTGCAAGCTCCTCTAGAGCCATCGTTAAATTGTGTAGCTTGATTAAACTTCACTTTAGTGCACCCACTCTGTACTTCTTCTCATTCACGATTTGAATCATTCAGGTTATATATAAAAATCCACAGCAGATACTTTGGTTGCATTTAGGAGATCACATATACTGACTATTATTCAACGGCTTCTGTCCAGGGCATCTCAATTGCATAAGGAAATTCATAAATGCGGGAATCGGAGTCAATTCAAAGATAGAATTCGGTCCTTCACGACGAAATCGTACTATGCTCCATGTTACTTCACAGCATGGTCATTTGGACGCAGTTCAAGCCTTGGTGGAGGTAGGACTATATTGCGCAACTGAATGCGCAAAACAAGCATCTGTTGATATGAACTCACAATACGTGTCAGTTGATACGAATGTATGGTATTGTGCATAGCACAGGGAATATCTCTTTTTGATTTTTATAATTTCCTCTCCTAGACAAAGACCAAAATATACGCTGAATGATGATGTAGTGGAGTAAACAACGGATTTCTGTTCCGTATGAGTTTTTCAGTTCATAGTCAATCTCATCTGCGTGTTCATCGGTTACATTCGATGAACATACATTGGGGTGTGGTGATTCTGTTATCATCATGGAATACGAAACATGGTGTTGAATCCTCCTTTCTTAAAGCAAAAGATACACGCAAACATGTTTGTTTTGTGCTCGAATGATCGGTTGGAATTGACAGCACATATATCAGAACATTGTGTCACATTGCAGAAATTCAATACATATATATGAATGGGGCAACGTAGCATCCGATTTAACCTTCATTTGAATTCATCTCGGAAGTTCTACGTTAATGACATCGTATCATATTTTTAATGACCATCAGAAAGCGAGATCATCTGATTCAGCTAAAACTTCGATCCAACCTAGATACACTACGCAAATGTGAACGTGGCAACTCTCTGCCCGGCAAATAGAAAAACTGGAGGAACACCATTGCATTCAGCAGCTGCTAATGGGTACCATGAGGCAAGTTTGCTACTGGAAATAATGTCTGATGGCCCTACTATAATAAGTGAAGTTTTGAGACTTGTCTCGTGTTGACAGGGTTGAACTTAGTTTTACACTAGGGTTGGCCGTGGGATGGTGAGCAGTAATCAACCAGTAGAGAGCGCACGTGATCATACAGTTACAAATTTTGTATCTCTCTGTGTGAGTGGTATTTATTTTAAAGTTCTAAAGCCCATCTCGGCAGTATGTGTTGATCCACGCACGAGCTATATAAAGTCTGCATCCTCGATCGTGATAACAGTGACGTTTGCTCATCCGGTCGTTGTTTGTATGCGCACGTGGTACTGACATCGATTAGTTATCGAAAATTATGAACATGTGATTTCTTTCACGAGTATACAGGGGTTTTACTTATGGCTCCAAAGGTTATTAATATATGTTTATTTATATGAACCCCACGATCCCTTGCTAAATTGCAAGATTGTAGAGTTATTTGTCGATTATATAGTTGTGTGGTTGTGATATGAAGTTTCAACGATTGCAGTAGTGGGTCAATTCACATAGCAACCATACGTGCCCTACTATAGATTGCTTATAAACGTATAACAACACGTGTACTTCACCAAAGCTAGTAAACAAGCCCCTTTATAACACTGCTATACATACCCCTCTCACAGGTAGTCAGCTATCTTTTAGAGCAAGGCGCTAAGGTGGATGCGCGCGACCACAACTGGGAAACGCCCCTCATGGACGGGGCTCAGGTAATGAATACCTCGATTGGCTCAAATTGTACAATAATTGATGCAGTATTGTGAGCCTCGTGAGATACGTTTTTTTGCTTTAATATCGGGAAACATACACTTAGCTGTAGACGTCGCACAGAATTTTAACCTTTAATACAGAATGATTATTTGTAAAAGTAGATCATCTTTTTTTGATCGGTAACGTCCGCAAAACCACATAATTCGAAGGATACTGATAGCTGTCCTACCCATCCCATCTTCAGAAAGGACAGTTCGAGTGCTTACAGCTACTTCTACAAGCGGGTGCGGACCCAAATGCCAGGCAAAAACGAGGGGAGCAGCCACTTCACTGGGCGTGCAATAAAGGTGAGTTGTACTATCTCTTATGAGCACGCTTATGTGTGAGCATGCGTCGGTTCGTGGCAGACGAGAATATATGTCTGAATGAAAATCATGTTGCAAAGGTTGTCGATGAGACTGCTGTAACGGTTCTTTTCATTTGTTTCTGCAAAAATCTTTTTGTGGTACAGTTTTCGCCTATAGCTGGTGTCCAAATTTTGTACTCATTATTTTTGCTTGCGAGGTATTCGGAGCTTTTCACTATCCCCTGAGAGACTAGTCTTACGACACACCTGGTTTGTACACTAGCGCGGCAGGGCTTAATACACCTCATTCTGGAGAGAAAGCAGGACCTAAAATGTTGTACAAACATCTGTTATAACTGTTGGGTGGCTATCAATAACATATAGTTCTAAATACCTGCAGGGCACACCAAGTGCTCCTTGCTTCTACTCAACCATGGTGCAGATATAGATGCCGAGGATGACGATCAAGAAACTGCGCTTCATGATGCAGCAGGCAGAGGGAGGGTAGAGACGACATTATTTTTATTGCAGAAGGTTTGTTTGTCTCTTATACAAGTTGCTGTGACCATTTTGGAGTTTTTATTGGTGTTAATTTCCAAACGTGTATCATGTCGGTGTTTATTCTGCGTCGAGTGTGGTTGAACCATCGGTATCGTAGCAGTTTGACTCGAATTCAGTCCATTCAATGTGCGATACAATCCCTGTAGCGTGTGCAATGTTTCCAAATCTCAGAGCATGTATCTCTATTGGCTATTCACCAAGCTCTAGGATACATTCGAAGGCATAGGGATCGTTAGGTGTACCAGCCACCCAGATATAATTGACTGAAAATCTCATGCGTGGTATATATCGCTTCACACTCGAAATCAGGGAGCTTCTACTTCTGTCAGGGAGAAAGACGGGCAAACTTCGTTGCACTGGGCAGCATATCACGGACATTCGGAGTGTGTCAAACATCTATTAGGTAAAATCAACGGCCCTAAACACCAATCATATCTCGACTGCACATTCAATGCTCTCGAATAGACGATGTAAACATCTGGGTCGTCTACAAGCATTGAGCAATTTGTTTTTGTGCGATGGTTGCTCTCATGTAGATAATATCCGGCCTATATTGCAGATTTCTTAATCTTTTATCGCCTGGCAAAGGGAACTAACCGTTTTAGGCCAGATTAACTTGTAGCGTGCCTGTGCCAGGCTTACCTGCGCGTATCTACAAAAGATCAAAAATCATCGTCTCACAAAATCGGAACGCAACCGTATATACTTTTTTTCACATTCATTTCGAACGTACGTAGCCACTCTCATTTCTACATATTCTTACTATACAGAGTATGGAGCGGATCCTAGCGCGTCGGATCATGGTAAGTATAACTTGTTAACATCACAGCACTTTAGAAGTTATTGTCCAAGTAAGGTCAATGAACAGAATACAGCGCTCTCTCGTTTCTCGTCGTTTCCTTAGGGCTCCTCACACTACATTAAAGAATTTGTGGCTGATACAAACATATTATACATGCATATATATATATATATATATATATATATATATATATATATATATATATATATATATATATATATATATATATATATATATATATATATATATATATATATATATATATATATATATATACATATATATATATATATATATATATGCATATACATACACACACACACACACACACACACATCACATCACACACACACAACATCATCATATCATCATCATGTATATATATATATATATATATATTATATATATATACATATATATATATATATATATGTTATATATATATATATATATATGTATGGATACATATATATACGTATACATATTATATATATATATATATATATATATATATATATATATATATATATATATATATATATATATATATATATATATATATATATATATATATATATATATATATATATATATATATATATATATATATATATATATATATATATATATATATATATATAGCTTCCCCCTAAAACACTCTTTTTCCTTTTCCAGATGGAGAGTCCGTACTGCACAATGCCGTTCAAAATTCGCAGCTTGAGGCCATGAAAGTACTGCTAGCATACAACCCGGATGTCAATTGTCGAACAAACCAAAGCGCAACGCCGCTACATTGGAGTGCGGTAAGAGTAGTTGATACACTTTCTGTAAGATGATTGTTACTATCATGGAGCCTCAGATTTCCGCGGACGCCTTTTTTGAGATCAAATTTTGCAAGCCACTCTGCCATATAGAAGTGCATGAGAAATCTAAGTTAAGCAGCACAAATCCGATATTTGTAACAGTATTCTCCACGTGAACGAGTGCGTGCATATTTCGGACGTTCTTGAGTTCCTATTTCTCTTGAGTGTCGCATTGTTGCAGCATTCGTTCCAAGCTCCAAGAATCATATCCACCTGATAAGTACGGATTTTCACACAGGGGAGGGGATTTGTAGAACCGTCTCGCCTACTGCTCCAATCGACTGCTGATGTAGACGCGGTAACACACAAGGGGCGATCAGCGCTTCATTTCGCTGCGAAAGGGCCGCATCCGGCGATGGTGAGGTGAGTGTATGAAAGAGAGGCCAGTATATGAAAATGAATAATGTCGTGGGGTCACACAGATGGCTTCGTGAGGGTTTCAGCGAGGAAACTATATTGTCGGTGATAGTTTGTGGAGAAGATACCATCTCAAAGGATGCTGATACAAAGGGCTCGTCCACGAGAAAAGTTCAGTCAGACTTTATATTTATCCGAGTATGCCTTTGTGTCCTTCATGTATTAATTGTGGCAGTCGTCGCTGGTTCTCATCAGTATGCTTTTCATCTTGCATTCGAAGGCTTCTTCTGCAGGCCGGAGCGGATTGTAATCTAGTGGACGGCGATGGAGTCTCTCCGCTGGCACTCGCAGTACGAAGTGGATGCGTCACGAGCATAGCTTACTTACTGTCATATGGGGCGGACATACGCACACTACCTTCGATGAAGACAGGTATATACTTTCATGGACTATATATAAGCGAAACATCATCAAATATACGGGGGGCAGATACAGCCGTGTAAAATTTAGACATTATTAGGATCATACTGCACGATACTTGTCATCTCGCTTTACATGGCCTATCTGCGTACAACGGCGGACGACGTCATAATTTTGCACATAACGCGTACAAGCTGAAGGCGAGGCTATGGTCAACGCCTGTAAGTCATAGTGAAATGGATTTGTCGGAGACCAACTCACTTGCAAGTATTCACACTATGCCATTATGCAGACAACAAGGATAAACGGAAAGCAGAGCACAAATTCACGGCGTCTTCGGTATTGGGCGAACTCAACAATGCGCCGTCCCTGTCGTCTTCTCTCCGCTGCGCTCGGTTGCTGGTAGCGCATGGGGTTGGAACGTGGTCACACATGCCAGGCACCATTCAATCTCATCTCATAAAAGAAGGTACGTGTACATACGTAAGCACGCAACTACATACATATTCTAATAAGTATATTTTCGAATATATATATATATATATATATATATATATATATAATATAATATACATACATACATATACATTATACATACATGCATGCATATATATATATATATATATATATATATATATATATATATATATATATATATATATATATATATATATATATATATATATATATATATATATATATATATATATATATGTATATATACAGATATAATACATGCATATATATAATATATATATATATATATATATATATATATATATATATATATATATATATATATATATATATATATATATATATATATATATATATATATATATATATATATATATATATATATATATGTATGTATAATATGTATATATATATATATATATATATATATATATATACACATATATATATGTATGGAACTTTCGATCATTGAGCATGTGTGGTGTACTAATTATCCAGATTCTCTAATGCGCACTTACCTTATGCTTCATCATTTCATACGTTTTACTTTGTATGTTTCGTGGCAAGCATTCTTCAATATTGACTAAGTTGAAGGGGCGTTGCGGAGAGCGAAAGTGTAGTATACGAACATGGAAATATACATACGTATACTTGCATGAAAAAATAAACAATTATGGTACATATGTATATTCACGTGTATATATGTATATATTGCAGGAATCAAGCCTTTCGTCAGCACCTTAAAACAAATATGCCATCGCGCTGTTCGTCGTGAGATAATCGCACGACCGTCAAACACAGACACGTGGAGATCCCAAATGCCGCAGGATCTGAATCGTTGGTTGGATGGGACAATGAACGACTGAGAGCTGGAGACCAGTCAATTGTATCTGTAGTGGTCAGCTGTTTACATGACTGTAGTTTAAATTTTCGGAAGCAATCCCCTGCATCAACCGGATTGTTTCGAAACGGCGGTGTGAATTAGGGGTTTTTTATGGAACATGTATTCCGGATATCTACAATTTTGGAGGTAGATTGAAAGTGGGAGGTAGTAAACATTCACCTGGTAATGGTGAAGTATCATTAAAGTTAGTTAGTTTTACTCATATACAATAATGGAGGAAATGAGACTTAAATTCGCAACTCCAATGAATGCTGAACAGCACCATGCTTGGTGAACTTACATCCTATTGTATGGCTAAGGCGTAGTGGAACTGCGAGCTGTAAATATAGACACATGCATATCGACCAATAGTGTCATCAATATACGTCTATATGGCTATGTGTACAACACACTGAGGTATGTATCGGTTCATCCTCGCTCCAGTGACGTGCAGATGTAGTCCAAACTCTTAAGATCTCTCACAAGTATCTCTTGTATATGGGAAGCCGTGCTGTAGCACGATTTCTTGTCCATCAGCCGGTGCATCGTGATTTACAACTAAAGCCTGACTTATCTTAAATTCACCAAAGCATAGTGACGTACGGCTGTCTGATTTGTTTGTACTCTTACAACTAAAGCCTCACACATCTAAAATTCACCAAAGCATAGTGACGTACGGCTGTCTGATTTGTTTGTACTCTTACAACTAAAGCCTCACACATCTAAAATTCACCAAAGCAAAGTGAAGTACCGCTGTCTAATTTGTTTGTACTCTTACAACTAAAGCCTTACACATCTAAAATTCACCAAAGCGAAGTACCGCTGTCTAACTTGTTTGTACCGCTGACTGATTTGTTTGTACCGCTGTTTGGTTTGTTTGTACTGATAAACTGTTCATCTCGCCCCGTTCAGCATTATTGTAGTTTTATTGTCCAGCCCTGCTCTTCCGCTCTCAAGGGACCATGATCGCATTGCTTGCACAAAACGTTCTAGGCATACTGACTAGAGCCATGCAAGTAGCGGGCCTCCTGGGAGTAGACACGACTAGCACTATACAATCGGCAAAGGCCTGGCATGAGCAAGTAATACTGTTCAGCCCCATATTGTATTGTATTATGGTCTGATTCACAATCCTGGCCTCACCCGAGTCGGTGTTGTTTGGAGGAATTGCAATTGATTATGACTCTTTACCGCAAGACTAGCGATTTTCCCGTCTGGACATATATAAACTGGCCATGTAATCTGTCAGGTGATCAACAACCAAGGCCAACTAGCTGACCTTCCTCTGGATGCATACGTTTCTATCAGACGTACTATAGGATGCTTGCAAAAACAATTGAGCACAGCCAGCAGCGTAGGTCTAGCCATACCGCTCTAGCCATATTTGGCTCACCGTCTGTCACAAGTGAGATAGTACATTCCGGATTTATTCTGCATATTGGTCTATCAGCACAATTAGTCTAGCCCATTTCCGGCTTGCCATCATGCCTCGCAATCTAAATCATCCGTTAGTTTTTCTAGTAGCGACCAACCGGCCTTGGCCTTCATTGTCTGGCCAACCACCCAGCCAAGTCATCCGCATCCATAGCCAAATAGCCAGCCTTCCCCTCGGGCGTGTAGGTCCTTATCGGCGGGGTTACAGCGTGCATTAAATAGTTTTGCACGGCTCCTCGCAGCGACTTCTGCGACGGCGGACTGGACGCCCGCGGCTGTCCCACCACAAACGCATCGAATGGATGATACTTCTCAATCGTACGTGAGCTTGACAATCCCTGGGAGGCGTCCTGGGTTGCCGACATGGCCTCTGCCCGGTCTTGTTGCTCTGGTGTCTGCAACTGCCAGAGTGGACCCCTGGTGCACTTGTACCGTCGGTTTAACATCAGTCGCAGAATCCTTCTGACCGCGGCCTCGGCCATGGCGGTGGTGTGAGAGTGCAGATCAAGCAGCCCGTCGTGCTTGAGGTTAATCCACGCACGCCGGTGGTACGCTTGCACCATGTACTCATACAGTGCATCGCACACATCCAATTCGCCCATCTCGGCCCCTTTATTGATGAGGTACTTGGGTACAAAGACATCCAAGCCAGCCGTATCATTGATGCCACGCTGCAGCACCGTGAACATCTTCTGGCGCTCCTTGGCTGCCAAGCAGGTCTTGGACACGGCAAGATAGATGCGGTCATTCCTGGGCACATTCAATGCAATCATCTCACCCAGTAAGACGATCGTTTGCGGCCAGTTGGTGTTGCGAGAGTGTGCTTCGAGCAAGTACAGATACATCTCAGTGTCGCACTTCAGCTTCTCCCTCGTCAGAACGGTTTCAACTCCGAGTACTTCCTGGTGTTTCTGTGCCTGATAAAATCGTCGCATCGCCTCTTTACACGTACGAGTACTAAGGCGTATATTCTTCCTATTCGCTTTCGTAAACAACATGGCCGCGCGGTCGAGGTTTTGGTTTTTCAATGCAAACTGAATAGCTCCCTCGATTGCTCGCCGTTCTTTTTTTCCGCCAGAACTTGCTTTATGATTCTCTATGTCTATCTCATCAGATCTCTTATTGATTTCCTTGTATATATGAATGTTATCCTTGAGCACATGTCTACTATCAAACGTTGCACCGTGTCCCGATATTTGAGATGCTTCACCCTGTTTGTCAGTTCCATCTATCGGTGCACACAAGTCATCGATCATATCGAGCATCGTAAGTTTGTGCAGATCTTCCGCTTGATCAATATTTATGCTCGTGGATGCTTGTGAGCGTTTATCTTCAATAGCGATGCGTAAATTTTCTCTTGAATTTGTTGTGGATGTGTGCAGCATGCGGTATGAAATAGAAGAGCCCGGTGTAATACAATAAAGGATTCTGATATTTTCATACTGGTTATTAAATCTTTTCACACTTTGAAAATTGCCTCTTCCCTGTACATTCAGACATCTTGGCTTGACGTATCTACTCTGTCTCGTCGAAATCTCGCCGCAATAAAAGTGTATGTGACGGCATGTGGTCATGCTTACTACCGCAAGCTGGTTTCCTTTAAAGAAACTATGTGTTGAGCGCATCCCTTTCACGGTACATCTTACACTACTCATTATCAACCTACGTGTGCACTGCATAATGAAAGATTAGATGTATCGGTAGCCTTTGCAAGTATAGCTAAAACAGGGCTCGGTGTGCGTTCGGCACTCTTCTTCACGCTATGATCATCCCCTGAATTTGATGTATATAGTTCGATTATGTGTGTCTTTTCTATTAGGATAATAGTGATCTTCCCTTTCCTCCTGTCAATTGAGTAAGCATACACTAGCTCTTTCTGACCTTTGAACCCAGGGAGAATACAGATTTTAAAATTACTATATATCGGGTAGTTTTAAATACACCCTCTTGACATTTTGCATTTACACGCGAAGTGAATGGGACTTTTAGGATTTAGGGTTTAGGGTTCAATTTTCAAAAATATAATAAAAAATAAAAAATACAGCCTTGTGAATGAACAGTGCAGACTACAGACCCTTCAGCTTCTCTCCCTTCCCCTGGTACGAGGTCAAACGCACACGGGAAGAGTTTGTATTGCCCTTGATATCTTTTTGTCTTATAGTTCGCATTGTCCTTGATCTCTGTATCTTATAGTTTGTAATGCCGTTGATCTCCTTCTATCTTGTGCGTCACATGCGCTTACTGAGTGTAATCATTTATTCATGGATATAACACATTTTCAGACTGGAGCACTTCGTATAAAGCGCAAATAAAAGTCAAAAGTACTACGACATCATTCTCCACTCTCCCTTTCTTTTTGTTGCGCATCATGTGGACCATAATCGTCGCAAAGACGATAGTAATAGCCGTTTGAGCACCCATTTCATAGCTGTTCGCTCAGCCGTTGATTAGTATCGAATCACCCATGAATATTGTCCAGCAATCGGTTGCTTCTAATTACTATGCTCTTTTCGTCTATTCGTTGAAGGGTGAAGCTTGAGAGTAACCAAGACCTGTAAAAATAGAATGAAAATGCGCTATATGAGCAAGTGCAATCACAGCACAAGCGTTGTGCTATACGTTGATCTTAGGAAATGACAATTGCCTTGTTCCCAAAGTTGCTTCGAGATAGACTTTATCGTCAACTAAGTCCGCTCGGGTTTACCCAGAAGCCTCATACAAGTGCGCATACAAACATTCGATCCATTGTGCCATTTAAATTCAGGATTCACGCAGATGATCAACGGAGCGGGAAGCCACACAGCACCAACCGATCCAACGTATTGACATCTTAATATCTGCATATATGCTCGTATTCATAAAAATCTAATGTAGCTACCCAACACTTTTCGACTTCATATCAGCGAAGTATTAGCGCTGAGGCTATCTTTTCCAACGTAACAGTTAATTAAACAAAGCAGTATGTCTTAACACCATAAAATTGCATGGACTCGCCTTTTTTGGCAGATCCTACCCAGATAATATGTTTCACACTTCAATGTTTGCGTGCACTTTATCCACAAAGATATAGGATGCAGGATTTAGGGTGTAGGATACGCACACAAACACACACACACACACAATATATATATATATATACATATACATATACATATGCATATATATATATATATATATATATATATATATATCTTTATGTTCATATATATATATATATATATATATATTTATGTTCATATATATATATATATATATATATATATATATATATATATACATACATGCATATACATATGTATATATATATATATATATAATATATATATATATATATATACATATATCATACACACACACACACAACACACACACATACATACATACATGCATACATGTATGTACATACACATGTACAAATATATATATATATATATATATATATGGGATGTGCACACCCTCACACACACACATCACAACAGGTTGCACACACATATATATACGTGCGTATATATAATATATAAAATATAAACACACAAAAAATATCTACATCTTTTACATTATATATATATATATAGATGTATATTTATATACATACACATACACACACACATAATATATACACATCAATATCATATATATATATATATATATATATATATATATATATATACATATATATACAATATGCACATATGCATATTGCATATATATATATATATATATAAATATATATATATCTATATATATATATATATATATATATATATATATATATATATAAGATATATATATATATATATATATATATATATATATATATATATATATATATTACATATATATATATATATATATATATTGCGTATATATGCATACATATACATATATATATATATATATGTATGTATATAGATAAATTAGAATATATATTCATTCAGTTCTTTGATTAAACAGTGACTGAGACTTACCATGGGCTTTGTAGGGTCAGGCTGACTGTCATCAAAGTTGACCAGCGGCACATTCTTTGTGAGTCGAACATCAATTTGGCGGAGGGCCTTAAAAGATATACACGGGTATGTAAAACAGCATTTCTTAGGTTTGCTCGTTCCTGTACACACGTTTATGTGAATGTATACAACGTTTGCGCTACAGGCTATCAGATTTCTGCCTCACTGAGAAATAACAACAAACGACAAACGACCATATTATACAATAACCAATCACTAATAGTCGGCAGTCTGATCCTAAAGTGGTAAACGATCATGCGGATACAGACACCTACCTTCGGTCTACCGTCGCCTTTGCCACGAACCAATATGTGCTGATAGCCGCCTCTGACGGTGTAAGACAGATCTCCTTGCCACAACTCACGCACAGTAAAGCAGTGTGTGTCTGCTGTGTCAATATCGTCTTCAATTGTTACCTCTGTTATCGGTAATAGATATGTGAATGCGTTAGGGATACGTCTTTGATAGCACATGAAAGCTGAGCTTGAAAACGATACACTTTCGAGCGATATACCAGGTCAACTTGCATTTTTTTCATCTATACCTCATGCAGTACATTTCCGAGTTACAATCGAGTTACAAAGGCTATAAGGAAGTAGCTAAGAAGCAGATACTTTGAAAGTGAAATGCCACTAATTAATATACATACAGCTTTACAATTTCAGATGTGCATATGCAAACGAATACAAATATTTATAACTGAATATCAACATGCAACAATGCATACGAACACCACACATTACACAACAATTCAAAAGTACTCACACGGATATGTGTATGAAAACAGAGTGAGTAAATTCTGCATCCAAACAGTCTACTATATATAAGAGAAATTTCTAGTATGTGTTATGATGAAAGATTTTTGATAAGCCAAATCCGGTATATATATGAGTATTTCATTCACTTTACATTGTAATTGTGTGTTCGTATTTGCATTCACAAATACATACTCTTTTCTATGCAGCCTTTCATAAGCGTGGTATACATGTATTCTATGTCTTCAACTGAAGACAAAACAGTATATAATGAATCATGTAACATTACTCCTTTAGGATGAGT
The DNA here is from genome assembly GCA_001586965.3 of Sphaeroforma sirkka. Classification (NCBI taxonomy): domain Eukaryota; class Ichthyosporea; order Ichthyophonida; genus Sphaeroforma; species Sphaeroforma sirkka. The sequence goes on along the minus strand of LUCW03002176.1, from coordinate 14,064 downwards.
GAGATGATATAGAAACCAAATCGAACACTTAGTCTATAGCACTTATAAAACACGTTAGTAACAAGCATACAAAATCGAATAGTATGGTACAAACGATTATCCTGGCACATTAAAAATGGGCTTGTACCTGTAAGTTGGACTTCCCACAACCCGAATCGGTACTTTTCACCCACATTAACGGGTGTATTGGGCTCGAAACAAGGCGTGGACGGGAACGCTTCCGGTGCAAAGAAGAACAAGGTCGAGTCACATAAGAACAGATTAAGACCCTTCTTCAGTCCGAAAAAAAGGTCCTTAGTGCGACATTTGCGCTTATTATTCGCTGGCTTGGCGACTGCTGCATCCTCCTGTACTTCTGGGATGGTACTAGCACTTAAGCTGTTATTCAAGCCTTGGTCGTCGTGTGCGGTAAGGACTGGAGCAGTGCTGCTGCAACTATTGGTTCTCCTGTAGTCAATACGCCAATTAGAGACCGCGGGCAAAGAAAATAGAAAAAAACAACATTTAGATGTGAAATGTTGACGATCGGGTGTGTTTTTGCTATCAATGCATTATTAAAACAACTCGCACGTCAGAACAGAACTCAAAGGCACAACCAACTACGGAATCAGTAACGACAGACCTGTAAATATTCGAGGCAGCGATTGCCATTGGCGTTTTGATTGACGCATCTGAGGGGCGCACTTTACCATCGATTAGAGCCAATGCCGCAGCACTACCGATATCCTTTGCAGTGTCCTCGAGGTTTTCGCTACTTACACTCACTCTGATCATGCCCTTCCTGCTGGACGCTAAGAGATCGTCGGCGGTGTGTGTACTTCCCATGACTAGCAACTGCGGGCGTTTCCTGTCATGGTAGTCCTGTAATTGGCATGCGTGCGGGAATCGACTTTAGCTACGTGAGATGCCAGACAGTGTGCGCACGCTATATAAATTAAGGCAGGCTTCACAAATTGAGCCCGAGGACAATATTGAATCTCTTGCTCGCATACTGGAGATGACAGAGGCCATAGGTTGATGCCTGGATATAGGGTGTGCTTGACACAGGCTATGTGTTTTTTCTCTCTCATTTCTATTTGGCATTTAACCCAAAGTGAGGTAATATGCTTACACAAAAGCGTACAAGTGATGGTCATATTGCGAATGCGGAACCGTAAATGCGAGTCGCAGTACACACATCATCGCTTGCCTACTGGGAACGACACCAGTGCTCGATAAACAGCAGAGGCTGCTTGTACCTGTGCAAACTAAGCCTATGCTCTCAGAATACGCTGCAATACAACATCCTAAAGTGTACACAGCATCGCACAATCATGCGTGATGAAAACAGCACCATACAATGTACACAACACAGCACTATCACGCAAGCGAAAATAGCACCCTAAATTGTACCCAACATCGAACAATCACGCGTGACTAAAACAGCATCGTAAAATGTACACAACAACGCACACTCACCGGCGACGACAAAGGCGATTGGAAACCGAACGGGGGTACCATGGTTTTTTTTGGCTCTTCTTCTACGATTGCGCCCGGGGCCATAGGTGACGCAGAAGGCGACAACGTGTAGAGGTCAGGTTGTGTTGGTGCGGAGATGGTGCGTTCTCTGTTGTGATTTCCGGCGTGGGGCATGCGCCTGGCTGCGATGGGCGAGCTACTGGCGCTGCCAGATTTGGGAGGGCGTGGTGACGGGTATCTGTAACGTTTGGAAATGATTGGACTGTGAGATAAAATTATATATATATATATATATATATGTAACAATGAACCAAATCTTATGCTAATATACACACATGAAGAGAAGTATATAGGGAGTGTGTGTGTGAATGCTTGTGTGTTATATAAAACACATATAAGAACATACTTTTAACCAGACAAGAAGATGCTTGTTTTTAGCACGTGTACACACAGGAGATATGTATATATTTATCAATGTAAACCGATGTATGAATGTAGAAAATGTAGCTATCTCTTTCAGATGTTTGTAATGGATATATAGACATAGCAAGAATCACATCTAAGTCAATGGAAATATTGGAGTGCATGGCATATAAATCCTGTTGTTTCGTTCGTGATTGCTGCATCCCAGCGGAACTATATTACTGCGAATGATATCAGTATAGTCACCATTGTATACGTTAGCTTGATACTAACTCACAAAAACACATTCGCATCTACATATCGAACGCTTCACACTCATAACATACTCAAGTGATAATGGACGTTGGGGTTTCTCCATCTGTAAAGCCGTATGGCCCGTGGAGTATCGCGCTCGCACCAGATTGGGTAACTCGCTTGAGTTCGTTGCATGCAAGCGTGCCCCAGCGAACTGCCGGCTACTACTAGGGTTTAGGATCAGAGGCTGCGAGTCTCTCCGATAGGCAACCCTTCCCGCATTCACCGGTGAGCATTTGTGTGCGCATGGACCGGTGTGTTGCGCGCGCAGATCTGGCCCGGAATTTGGTGGAAAACATCCGAGATCAGCGCTCTCGGGAGTGGCCAGCTGTAGTAAAGGCGCCGAAGCCTACAGTAGTTTGTAATACATACAGACAGATACAACAGGCAAAGACATGAGTTAATGCTGCTTCAACGTGTGCTTTATTTGGATATATGTTAAGCCGTTGGCGAGTATGTCGATATGTAGATGCGAATGTGTTTTGTGAGATAGTATCAAGCTGCCGTATACAAAGGTGACTATACTGGATGCGAAGAAAATCTACCCGACAGATGCCTGTGGCAATTTGCTTGTATATCAATATAGGAGCACATACAAATTTGGAAACCATATACGTAGGATGTACACGTCAGCGAAAACACACACTTGCAAGTCATATAAGACACATGAGAACACACGCACGCACAGCTTAGTTTGTATACGTATGCAAGACAAATACGATTGCAAGCTCACCTGTCTGAGTAAGGGAAGGTACTGGCCAAGGGGTAGAGGTGATTGCGGCGTGATGGCGATGGTCCTTTTGGAGGTGTTCACAAGCTGTACTATGGGCTGCGCCGGCATGGTGTGCTGCCGTGTAGCATTCATCGCCAAACCCGGCGGGGGTGAGGTACTGATCGGTGTGCGTGAAAGTGTAGGAGACATACTACTAGTGGGCGAGAGGGTGTTGGAGGCTTGTCCGTGTGTGCTAATATAAGGGGTCGTATTCGCGTGCGACAAAAAGCGTGAGTGTGTGTGCGTGCTGCCGAGTGTGGGTGACAAGGTGCAAGAAGTAAACCTGGATGCCACCAGCCTACTCGTTACTGGGATACCGCCACTCTTTGAGCGATGGATGTTCTGACTATCATGCGTGAGCGAATCACTTGTGTATTGTGGATTGTCACTCGATAGTCCGATGAAGCCGTCGCTGCTCGCACCCGGTAGGGATGTGCGGCTAACGCGAGTGCGTGTGTATGTGGGGTACGGTGTGTTCATATCTGTGTTCTGATTCATTTTTGTTGTGATATTGGCCTGGGCGACCTCTACCTTCTCGTTGTTGTACTTATTCTGGCTGCTATTTCCCGATGTCCTTACCCTCACCCGGGTACGAGACTGTATAAGTTTTCCCGGGTCATTTCCTGCACCGGGTGCGATGGTCTGCGGCCCAGTGAGTGGGTTGGTTACGTACAAGGCTTCGCAATGGCTCCGCATACGTGCCAGCAACAGCACAGCGCTCTTCTCACCAATCATTCCTGTTATTTCAGCACAGTACATAATATAATATAGTAAAGAATGAGTACCATGAGTCATGTCTGATACTCGGGTAGATGAGACTAGTAAGAATTGAAAATATTGTACTGATTTCTTCAAGTCAGATCATAAATTTGCTTACGCGGCCTCAGAACAATTGGCTACGAATTCATAGTACTGTACATTCGAGGCAAAAGGTCGAGCATCTCTCAGTAGCGGGTATACAGGCAGGATTGGGGCAAGAATTGTTTAGATTCGGATTCGAGTACAAGTTACTAAAGGCGGTCAACAGCAGACACTAACACTGAAACCAAGTACGGATAACCTCTCGGAAAGACAACAGGCGCAACATGAATATCGAGTATCCACCACGGGCATGTATCTGCACTCGCTCCAATAGAGGAGTATAGCAGCATAATTGTACATATACACAATATACGTACCCTGCCCTAACACCCTACTACTTGCATGTATGAGCATTCAACATACCAATGCCCAGTATGTCGTGGCACACGTGGCGGAAACTTTGCTTCCAAAAAAAGATCGGCATGTTCAACCAGCCGATAACGTCGAAGTACACACCCATGGGCGTTTGTACCATGCTATCCCAGAACGGTCTGAAAACTATGCGGTGAGAATTGCAATAGCGAGTGAGTTCCAATTCCAAATTTTACTTTTCAGTATCTAATGACTTGGGACGGAAGCGAGAGCTTATTATCTCACTACCCGAGACCAGATTTGAACAAAACAGCGTGTCCTCTCTTAATTCCTGTGAAGTGCAATTGCTCATCCATATAATAATCCATTCGGATCACAACACAATATTGGCCTGCAAGAAATAAGAACCCAGTTTAAATCGTACGCCTACACAAAGATAAGTACTTTCTTAACATCGTAATCAAAATGGGTAGAATATTAAAATCCATAGATTGGAAACCTAGTTACGCATTGGCGTGGTGAGAGCAATACTGCTGTCGAAATGATAGAGGCAGTCGAAGAATATAAGAACATCTGATACCTGAAGTCAAGCACATATAGTGTAGCTGCGCACTGTCACTCGCCATCAAGCTCAAGTTTCGGGTGAATCCATCTCCGTACACATCGGCCAGGGTGGGCAAACTGGAATATTGCAAAATGAGATTTAAAAGTGGCAATACAACATTGGAAAGATCCAAAACAGAAGCGGTATCAAGGCATAAGCAAGGAGCGGACATATACGCTCTGCTAAATGATGCCCAGCTGATTGCACACAGCGCACAATTTGTCACGGTCGATGTATGGTTGATGTCTAACCTAACAACCTATGTCGTATTTATAGCGGGGTCCGAACTCAATACCCCAATGCAACACTTTCTGCTTATTCACAACATAGAAGCTCTGTGCCAGACTTACAGTTGATTCCTGAGTTTCCCGCGTGTGCTCCATCGGGGAGTGGTATCTTTGAAATAAGGTATGCCGTACTTATGGGCAAAGTCAAAAATCTCTTTCTTCTCGTGTGGCATCATTGGGCGCCAAACCGTTACGCCGTTGACTACACTGGTTTCCGCCATACCAGCCACTTCCAGAAGACTGCAACCCTGGAGAGCAGGCGAAAGCGCACGGAATAGATAAATTGATATATAGATGTGGAGTGCTTGTATATATGTTTAAAACTGGCTTTGTTAAAAATATGTAGATTAAGTGATAGAGAGAACAAGAGTTAGTTCCGCAAGGTCCAACATTCCCGACCGCGACAACGAATATCTTGGCTGCACTTCTGTACAACAACCAAAAATTCACTCAAACTGTATCGACGAAAAACATGTTATGCTGCTCCACCTACCTTCATCATATTTGAGATGACATTTTCCTGCACATCGCCCTGGTGATGGCCTACCAACACGCCACTGACAGCTGCAGGTGTCCCGTCCGGTTTATATAAATCCTTCATGATTTTATTATACAGATTGTACCTCACATCTCGCGATCTGTAATACACAAAGTGCGAATTTTTAAAAGTTCTTGTGAATACATGCATTGTACAGCGCGATAATCACCGAGCTTTCAAATTTGATATGCCATGCACACTGCATAGACAATAGCGAGACAGCACAAGTTTTTATCGATCAATACAAACCGAATTAGCGTACACCAAATCGTTCTATGTATTAAAAATAGATGATTTATATATCAACCGTGTCTTACGACTAAAGATTTATAACACAAACTTTGGGTACTACCCATTTACGACGGTATACGAAATGTCTGATTGCTCAATGCCTCACATTCTCGTACTCCATGCTCCATGATGGTGCCGACTGTCGTTCATAGACAAGCGATACGTCAGTGTATTGCACATGACGGTCGGACACAAACCAGGCAGAATAGTATGTGTAACGGGACCATACGACGAACTAAGGCTTCGAAGCATAAACTAATTAAGCTCGAATTGCAAATGAAATCATTAAACAAGTAGGCCAATAGTGCATGCAGAATAGAATGTCATACTTTTTTTCGTATTCATCTCGCGGAGTCACGCCTCGTTGTATGTCATCGATGGTGTGTATCACGATGTCAATCCCCAGATTTTCACACCACTGCTTTAGAAAATTGGCCTGTCGAATTCACGGAAAAGCAAACATGGTAAGTAGGGAACATAACCACAAACAGAACCGAGATCGTGATTGCGCGAGACAACATGGCATACTCAACGCTCTAGACGCGCTTAGAAGTAGAGTACCTATCCGAATGAAACAGGTCTGCCCTACAATTGAAAGTATTAGATATGAATAGCATACTTCGGCGGTGCTCTCTTTGCGGTTGTTGTAGTTGATGTGTGCGCAGACAACCTTGATATTGTTCAATAATGGGCTCAACCGGAGACAACAGTATGCCAGTACCATGGAATCCACTCCGCCAGACAGCGACAGCAAAATGTAGTCCTGATAAAAGAACGATAAATGAACGAACGGGATGACTCGAAGTTTCGTCCGGTAAAGGGATACTGATTCCTCATATAATAACATATATGATACAACTACTTAAACATACTGTTCGTTCCCGCAGCACAAGATGCACCGTAGAACAGGAGTAGTATACGTCCAAAAGTTAATCTTGAGAGTGACGGGTGTATTTAAAATGTGGCGACGTTGGGGCATTTGCAAGGTTCCTTGTATTGCCAAAGAGCTACATACCATATCCGATGTCTTGTGTTCTGCCAGAAACGAGTGTATCGTTTTTGTCAGCGACGTGCTCAATAAACTACTCTCGTCGGCTTGAAACGGATGAAACTCCAAAATATCGTCTGCATCTCCTGACTTATTTTGCTATGATATATCAAAGGTAGCTCATTATGTGAGTTCAGAAGGGTCGTTGAGTTATGACTAGGAAAGCCCAGTGGGAGAATGTCATCCTACTTCTGTGCGTTTACATATAAAATATTGATCACGACTACTTTACAACCACCACATACAACACATTTCTAGATGTACTCTCTTACTATGACGATTCCCATGTGAAACAAGTGTGTAGATAGATAGGCCAACGCCCATAAACACATACAACACATTTCTAGATGTACTCTCCTACTATGGCGATTCCCATGTGAAACAATGTAGATAGATAGGTCAACGCCCATAAACGTACGTGTGCATACTTACCAGGTCATGTAGCCTCCTCAGTGAGGTTTTCCTGAATTTACGTAGAAGGTCAGCCCTCTCTTCATTGAGCGTCATGCGCTCATCAATCTTTGCCAGTACAATCTCCAGCCGGTCGACTGTGGCGCTGTGTCTCAGTGGCATGTACACAAACACCAACTGCTCGATAGTGTATGATTTATCCCACTTCTTCGCCATGATGGTATCGGTTAGTTCTAGGGCTTTCTTGTCGTTTGCAAATACGCGAGCATCACGATCTGTGAGAACAAAATGTTCGAATCAGATCAAAATTCAGCCAATACTTAGTTCGGTGTCTGTCAATCCCTAATCCATTCATACTTTATTTGATACCTAAATTGCACCTCATACCTTCATGATTCCTCATTTTAGTCACATATGCCAACCAGAATTGAGCTACTCACTAATTCACAACGTAAATTGATCGTATATGCTTGCCCTCAATATACTCACCTTCTGAACCTCGGTAGAAATGCCTAGAAAACTGGTCCAACACCAGAATGCGCGCCAGCGCACTAGTAGGAGATAGCACAGACCAATCACCATCATTCAACTGGTCCTGTTCCGCGGCCTGTAATAGTTGTTGTACTCGCATTAGATCGTTGCTGATGAGATAGTACTCCACGGAGATATTCTGGTCCGTGTATTCTGTATATTGTAACCTTATTGCTCAGCGCAGGGCGCATCACAAAATAAGGTATGCAGTACATACAAGGGAAAATATATATAGAAGTTCGATGCGCATTGGTATTTTCCAAACGATATACACAACTCTAACAGCTGTGCGTTTAGTGCCTATTGAAAATAATGTCTTTCTGTGTACTTATTGATCACGCAGTACCTTTAAGGTGTTCGCGAATCGCTCACTGATATAATCGTCCACTTCTTGCTGTCTGCCGTCATTGACAAACCATATTCTCTTGTAACTAGCCGAAATACCCTGATCATACCAGTAAGAGAGGACATCTCCCACGGTAGCAACAGGCTGGTTAGCCATCCTAGCTGTGCAGCCCCTGCACGCATGACAAGCGTAGACTGAGACAATTGAGTCGTTGAGTTTGGCATAACAGTATAGCAAGCGACAGAGACGAGGAATGGACAGAGTTGTCACTGTGTTGACACTTACTGTGTACTTACACTGTGGAACTTTATATGGAAGCGATTAAATATCATGTGCCTACGTTTCAGATTTTCTGACCGACACGCCCACACACACACACACACACACACACAACACACACACACACACATCCACACCCACACACACACACACACACATCCACACCCACACCCACACCCACACATCCACATCCACACCCACACCCACAAAAAAATTATGCATACACACATCCGCACGCATACACATACACACACAGACACACACACAGACACACACACATATATATATATATATATATATATATATATACATATATATATATATATATATATATATACATATATATATATATATATATATATATATATATATATATATATATATATATATATTAAAAAATGCATGCAAAGATCCATATATATATATATATATATATATGTGTGTGTGTGTGTAGCCATACGTCGGTATTTAAGTATGATACATGTCTTTTGCATCCTGCGCACATGTTAACGCTATCTACGTTGTATATGTTCTTCTGCATCAAAACGCTATTTTCTATCTACACTCTTCAAACTCAGCTTCTATGCATGATATTTGTGCATTGAAGTTCCGACAGTGTACCTGTGAGCAAACGCCGAACCTACTCATGCCACTCCAGTACGTTTTAGACCTTGCTCAATATGGGGCAAAGTCAAACAGTGTGAAAACAGAATACGCTTGCATATATGTAACATACCAATACGGCCCCTGTAGATCAGACCTAGTAGACCTACTACGACGTGCTCTATGTAGCTTAAGTTCGATATTGTCGTGTCGTGTCGTGTGAACCACTATACTAAAAATCACTGCGGCATATTCTACTAAAGTAGAGATTATTAGTCAGTTATACATGTACTAAAAATTATCCACACGATCTCATTGAGTGACTCTGACACACACGGTATTTTGTACAAAATATATTTTTTTAAACGAGTATTTTATTCGTCTGTCTTTCATGAGTTTACTATATATGTTATATATTTATATATAAATGGCACACAAACACTTTCTGCATATGTACTGCATTAACTGTTCGCAAAGTTGCAGCTCAGAATATGTATTTATATTGCAAAAGTGTAAGTTAAGGTGAAGCATATTGGCTCTTTCAGACTCGATAATGAAGGGAAGTAATCTGTGTTATTGCACTCGCGTTACGTAAGTCTACCTTGGATATACCGTTCCGGTATCCCAGATCCATAGTTACATACTTATGCGACCCGGTTACTAGCTTCGCAGATGTGAAGGTCTAGACATATATAAACCTGTGGGCTTCTTTGCATACACACATAGCAGGGCTCTTGCACATGGAAACTGATTCTAAAAGCTGATCGTCGTATATCGATAACATTGTTTATAAGTCCTGGAATTCGTTCTGTTTAGTATAGCGAATTGAATCTACTGTTCTACGCACACCCACACTAACGGCGACATAGAAAGACCTAAACTGAAGACTGCAATTAGTGTTGCTAAAAATGAGTGTCGAAGCATTAGAGCAGCAGATAGAGGAGTCTATGGTGCTGCAATCAGTTTATGGGGACGAAAACTTCTACGTGGATCCAGATACAATAGAGAAGGTACATAAAATACCGAGACAAGGACAACTGTCACGCGTGCGTGTCAGAATACGGTGTAGTAGTGACTTCACTTCTGTTCAGTATCAAAGAATAAAGGATATGGTTCATTGCACATATAACGAAAGCACCTTTCAAACGATAAACTCTGTGGAATAGGCTACTTACAGTCTGAGGATTCTAATCACACCTAAATAGTTTATAAAAGGTGAAATCTTTGTCACGCGTGTGTTTGTATGTGTTTTTATTGTTTCATCTGTATCTCAGTATGCTCGTGTATGATATCCGAGAAGGTGCGTTCAAGAATGTATAGAGACGAACTTGAATAATCATCTTGGTACATTGAACGAGGCACCGTTTAACTATACGCCATTATCCCTTAGCATATCTGAATGATCTAGGCAACATCATATTTACCTCCACACTTTACACTATATATGCGCAGTTCCAGGAATGGGTAGACAACCAGTCCAACAGTAAGCTGCCCCCCGACTTTCCCACGTTGTTCTTCGATATCACTCTGCTGATTCCCACCGCTAACAAAGGTACGTCGGTTTGTACAGGCACCCATGAATATCATAGAAAATGCGGTCCGAAATTGGAAAGAAGTCTGTTTGTGGTATTGTTGATGAACAGATATACTGTTAGTACTTAATTGATATAAGTCCACTTACTTGTACGTATCGGGTACGTGTGCAGACAAAATCACAGTGCGATTTGATCTCCCGTTGGCCTATCCCGACACCGAATGCTGTCAAGTAACGGTCAGCAGTCCTTCTCTAACCCGTGCGATACACTCTCATCTGCAAAGTCGAGGTGAGTTATGTTCGTGGAATCCTCCCACTCACAAATGTCTTTTGAATGCATACAAATATACATGTTTTTCCACAATACACACACACACACACACATATATATATATATATATATATATATATGCGTAGTCAGTACATATTTTGATTCCAGTTGACGAATATGTGCTGCTTTATGTGCGGTTACATTTAAATATGAGGTAGCCTAGGATCGTATTCTGTACGAATAGATACGAGCAAAGGGGTTGTTCTCTTAAAAGTGTGTTTGTATCTATAGTATACGAATATCGTATCATATATGTCAACAAACATGCTGCTTTGTATGTGTGTTATACGCGTGATATGTTTCAGTGTAAATGTTTTGTTCTACGATGGTATGTGCCGGATTTGTCTTTAACTGCATTGTTGTCCTGTTCATTTGAGGTCCTCGTTATGTAGCTTATTATTCGATCAAGGAATTGTCGCCGTGGTTCCCACTACTTCTGTTAGGCCTGCGGTAAGTACCCGTGGGAGCGTGCTATTGTTGTACGTATTTAACCCCCTGGCTACAAGGTCAATCCATCGTTTTGGTGCGATCTGGGTCTGAAGGTACCTGTATGTGAGGAGGCTAGTACTCGTTATCAAAAGGACTGGACACTGTTCCTGTATCGTCGGTGACTATTTATGATGATGTGTACGCCATGAGCTAGGACAGACTTCCGTTGAGGTGTCATAGTATCCACCACAGTCTGGTGTGAGTGAGAGAGTACCTATAAAATATTTTCGTGTCAGATTTGAGTATATCGATCGACAGTGATGCTATCAATAGCGCCTGCCAATTTTTTTTCTGTTTCTTTGCTCCTACAGTGCAGGAGTACATGCAGCAGGAAGGGCAAAACCATTCAGATGGGCAACGAGCACTGGGAGTCTTTGATATAGTCACCTGGATCACAGAACTGCTGCCGTCTATTGCCGAGATGGCGGATGCGGCTGAAGGTATATCCCACTCAGTTTTCGTTGTTTATTGCGTTTCCCGTTCAATGTGGTGATTTGCAATGGAAAATCTGGTCTATTAGTTGAATGTGAATCAGTACGTCTGCGTGTACTTTAAGTACAAGTTATTATATTGCTGAGGCAGAGTAATACTAACAAGGATTTACTTCCTTTGATTAGTTGGTATTCATAATAGTATATAACATGTGCATGACTTTTGATGTTTTCATATTTCTCGCACTATTTCCGTTACGTATACGACAGTCGAGAAGCGGATCGAGCGAGAGGTTGACTCTAAGGCCGGTGGTGAAGAAGATAAATATGTGAGACAGTGGATGTTCTTCCATCATGTATACAGCAAGGTGTGTCATTATCATCCAATCGAATACGAACGTGGGACCGGGTGTGATCATGTATATAGTAGTGCACTTCCCATCGTGGCATTGCGAAGTACGATTAGCTGCCCGGGTGTCGCGCTGCTGTGAAATATCGGTACGTTTCTACATTCGATCATCTTTCCTCCAGCTTTTCTTTCCGTAATATTTGCAGACGAAACGAAACGACATTGTCGCATGGGCGAAAGAGTTAGGTCTACACGGATTCTTGAAAAGTGGCAAACCTGGGGTGGTCTGTCTCGAGGGAAATGACAGTGCGGTTCGTGAAATGCTTGTGATTATGGGTAGATGGAACTGGCAGATAATCAAACGCAAAGAGTGTCACGTGATCTCCAACAGCATGGAGAGCATAGGTCTTCAGGTAGGTAATTATGGCCTAACGAATTGGGTTAGGCTTCGCACCTACATAGGAGACCCTTCATACTTCCAGTCATCAAATTAGTGACTTTCTTTGACTCGCAGCTTTTTTTACGAGATATGGATCTGACATGCTTTCTATTCTACAAGTTAATTAATTTAATCGGCTTTTTTACTTTCCATTACTGTCTTTGTCCGTCATTCTTGGTGTTTACTGTTTAGGCCTGTTTCTCAGGGGAAGAATTTCTGGAGCTTAAAGAGAGGGATTGTGGACCGGTTTTAGAATGGCTCAACACAAAATCATTAGGAACTGAGTTTATGGCCACATTAGGGTTGTTGTATGTCCCTTGAAAAAGTGGCTACAAAATTGTGACATACTGATGAAATAAAATGAGTGTATTGACCTTTTGGCTCAATACAAAATACAAAATAGTTGGGAACGGAATTGGTGGCCACTTTAGGGTTTTTTGTATGTTCCACGAAAAGTAGTGACTGGTGACAGCAAAATAATAATAGATGATATAGTAAGCCAGTTGCTAGTCTCGTGAGGAATATCTTGCATATGAAAACGTAGCATATATTAAAGAACTCAGCAAGAGTTGCAGAGTTTTCGATAGATAATCAAACGCCAGTGGTGTGGAAATCACTTCGAAATCATGTTCATTCTGAAACGGAAGTCTTGCTATAGCGAAAACGAAAAGGTGCGAACTGCTATTTTTGTACATGAAATTATGATAATAGTCATGAAGCATAACATCTGTGTAGTACAGACAATCATTTTGACCTTGTGTAGGCTATACTGTACTTTAATAGGACTTGGGTAGCATTTTTATCCGTACACGCCGTCGTAATCACGAGATGTGTGAGACTGAGTATCCATAGTTCCACGCCGTCTTTAGTTACTTGACACTCTTGTCCAATAGTAATCGGTTTCCAATTAAATCACCGGTATAAGCGCGCCAAAACTATTTTCCATGCGCTCGCTTTTCGTCAGCGATATTTTACCAATGTGCTTGCTGCACAGAAGGCTATAAATAAATCACACCAGTGAATAGACAGTGTACTGTGAATATTAATCAATATATAGAGTATGACGACGGAAGCGAGTGTGGTTACAGCACTCAATACACCTGTAGGAGGCTATCATACGGTGCGAACAAATCAAGACGAATACTAGATCAGGTCAACCTAACAGCATTATGCCCAGTACAACTGACCATGCGTGGTTGCACCGCCCCCTGGAAGTTGTTCGCATGTTAACATGTATGTTTTTTAACCTGGGTACAAGTTACCTTTGGGATATTTTTGCGAATTTTTACCACGATTATTAGTTGAGCCTATCCGATGCATACATCTTGTACATATGTACATATACAGATTGAAATGTGTATTGATATAATCGCCGATACCACCTCGTACAAATTAATAAGTGAATTGAGGACTTTGAAAAGTTGTTTCCACCG
>LUCW03002174.1:177500-188520 GCA_001586965.3 Sphaeroforma sirkka | reverse complement strand
TCTGTTTATGCACGTATGTAGGTATAATATATCTATATTTACATTGTTTATATATATATATATATGAACGTGATTTATGTGGCTGTATGTGAAATATCGTATATGCTACCCGAGACGTACATGGTACTCGATTTAGTGTACACCACCACATCACATTTACATTTTATATCACTATGGCGGTCAGATTGTTGAATATTCTTGATCACTAAATTCTGTCTCGTAGAAAATGATCTATTAGCACTGCTGTTTCAATATATCTATTTTTCCATGAGTGGGCAGCATGGGGGTTTCTTTTAAACCATTGGTCAAAAAATGCTGTGCACTTGGGTTATTTTCTCATATTTGCTTAAATTTTAGGACCTGGTGGAGTCTTCGCCCTATAGGGGTTCTGATGGTGCAATGTATATTGGCCATAAACGATCGCGCCTGTTTGCAATAGATGGCTTTTCTGGAGAAGTCTACAAAGAGTTCTCCGACAAAGACCCCGTGCCGCATGCCCAGTGAGCGAGGCTATCTTGTATATAGGACGGATAGGTATGTCAGTCTTCTTGTGAAATACCCTCTTGCACGTGTGTGGCAATTTCGATATATATATATAAATATATATATTTGTATGTATGTATGTATGTATGTGCATGTATGTATGCATGCATGCATGCATGCATGCAATGTATGCATGTATATGCATGTATGTATGTATATATGTATGTATGTATGTATGTATGTATGTAATGTACGTATGTATGCACGTATGCATGTATGTATGTAGCGCATTTATGTATGCAATGCATCGTATGTGTACATGTGTATGTATGTACGATATCGATCATCACATCATCACCACCATCATCATACATATATTATATATATATTATTATTACGCACGCATGCATGTACGTATGTCATGTATGTCCGCACGCACGCACGCACGCACGTACGTACGTACGTACGTATGTACGTACGCATGTATGTATGTATGTATGTATGTATGTACGTAATATGTATGTATGTATGTATGTATGTATGAATGAATATATATGTATGCATGTACGTATATGTATGTACGTATGTATGTAAGTGCAGTACGTATGTATGTATGTATGTATGTATGTATGTATGTATGCATGTATGTATGTATGTGTGTGTGTATGCATTATATATGTATGCATGTATGTATATATATATAGTTGTCTGTGTAAGTTTGTGCGTATGCGCGTGTTTCCTGTGTCTGGTCAAACATAAACACAGTCTGATATGCATACAAAGAAGAGCCTAAAATCTGCCTATTGGATGTAATTTTTGCTCCCTCGCCTTCAGATTACGATGTTACTGTGCTCGACAGACAGGGCCAGCCTACGTGGAGCGTTGTATATTCCCAGTACACCTCCGTAACAACTGAAGAAAACGAAAACCCAGGTAGGTCCTGGCAGTACGGTATACCGATTCATAAAAGATTGGATGAGTAAAAGTTTAACTAAACTGTACGGATTGTATGGGAACATTTCGGACATTCCCAAATCAATAAGCTTGCCACGTCCCTATCATTCACACCAAATTGCTTTTTTTTGGCATGTACAGTCTACCGGTATACATCGCTGCGGACGGGCGAGTGCAGGTGAACAATGTCCGCACCGGTCAGCATTGGTACATCGAGTACCCTGAGCCGGTGATCGCCTTGTATACAACCCAACATGGTATGTTTTGGCATCTTCAGTCTCGCAACTTCGTTATGTATCCAATATGCTGAACTCGTATTTATGATGACGTCTGCCCTAGACCTTACAATAGTCTGTCTTCAAAATCGTGCCATGTCCAGGAAGTCTGGTAAAAGAGGTGATAAACGAAGAAACGGCTGCTCCGACAGGTGGGTCTGAAGTTGGCTTAATTCGTGATGTCACCGTGGGCGTATATCGTGGTAGCATATACAGTTTACCAAGGGGAGTAGAAGCTCAGTTTCTGGCGTTGGTCGCTGAGGTAAGTTCGCCAGCCCACTCGTATATTTTGTTTAATGACACATGAACAAACAAAAAAAATGTTTTTATCAACATTTATCATTATATATAGGAACTTACCTTCTGATCGATTTTCACTGTTTGCAGGAATCAGATTGTCAAGTCGGCGAAGTTGGTTGCAAACCAGGTGGGCGGATATGTAACTTACGCGACTCAGCCGCCTGCGTCGGTTTCTCGTTTCGTACTTACTGTATACTCCTTTTGTTCGAGTGGTTTACTTCATTCCCAAATATTTACATTCTTTTATAAATCTCGTTGTTCATGATCCCGTGCTTTTGCAGGTAAATACACTATTCAGATGGAGGAGAAGCAAACCGGCCTAGTCCCAATCGGGTGCCGGCCAGGACGTGCGTCATTCCCCGCCTGTCTTGTTGGGTCTCACTCTATCGAAAGTGTGCAATCCTCTACACTGGTTCAGTCGGAAACAACTGATGATCAAGTACTGGGAGGAAACGTCGATGATGGTACGTAGGACTGAGTTGGCAAGAGTACTGCTTTGCTCTGCTGCACGAAGCGGGCATTCTGTGTATACTGGCATGACAGCAATATGCTGTACTGCATTTCTCTTCCTCCCCATTGTTCTGGAAGTATTCAAAGTGTGGTGATACCAAGATTCTATCACAGAGCGCAGGGGTTGAATCAGGGTTTATGTTCACTATCTTTCATATGCAGCGTTTGTATCACCGCAACGTCCCACGCCCGTGCCAACTCCATCTGCTATACCCAGTCCTGTCGTGAGTGAGGTTCCTATCTTGGCTTTTGTAGGAGTCGCCCTGTCTGCCATGACTGGCACCTTCCTAGCCCTGTTGGCGGGCTTTCTAGTATGGCGTAAAATCATGAAGGTAAAAGATATATATGTATCAATCGCTTTTATCGTATGCATGACGGCTGAATCTACTCTGATCGGCTTCTATTCGTTCCTGCCGGCCAGTTTGCCGGTTTTGAAGGCTCATCGTCGTTCCAAAGTATTATTTAACCTGGATAGATATCGCTTAATGTTGGTATTTATACTATGCATGTTTATGAATCACGGTCAAACTGCAGAAGCCACAAGTGAAACGGACGTTGTCGGACACATCATGGACTTCTAGCACGGGAGACGATATTCCATCCCACATCTCCAAATCGAATGGTTACACGTCGAGTGCGGAAAGTTCCTTCTCCAAATACGATACGAGCCCGTCGACCAGTATGAGCAAGTACGACAGAAGTCCTGCTGTCAGCTCGTCGAAATTCGACAGGAGTCCTGAAGTCAGCCTTGACAAATACAACGAAAGTTCAGCCGGCAGTATAACTACGAAAATCGGGCGCAGGGAGAGCAATGGTATCGACAAACAACTGTTGGAGACCGATGCGGCAGGTCGTGTATTGTCGTGCGAGGTCTCTGTAGCGGATGGGGCGGAAGGATTACGCCTACAGGGCAAAAAGCTGCCAGAGACAGAAAGCTCGCAGAGTATAGTTAAAGCAACAGATGGTGATAGTACGGATAATGTGCCGGACGACTGGGAGAGCTTGGCTGAGCCTGATTCATTACACCCCGCTGCGTCGGTGACGTTGGAGAGTCTGGAGCGATCGGTAAGGCACAGATACGGACGTTTTGTAACCCCGTACCATGTGTTTTAATGTTTTATTGCCTCTTCGTAAAGTAGGCCACAACTATCTGTTCTAACATATTCGTTTCATAAATGTATTGTAACGCGCTATAACCCCCAAGTTCAAGCAAGCTGGCACCATGACGACCACTCATCCTACTAGATTACTGCGAACAGCAGTAAGCTTCGGTAATACTAAACACCATGGTACTATGCTCATGATCGGCTTGGTACACTGCCACAGGGCCCGATTCAACGACGGCAAACTTCGTCGTCAGAGGATCCGTATAGAGTGGGAAACTTAGTGGTGAATCCGAATGGAGTCTTGGGTATATTGCCGCTTCCCAGTCGTTGGTGTTTCTATAGGTTTTTTTGGTTGGAGCTCAATAGTTGTTTTATGAACTCAATTGTGTATAATGGAGGTATCAAGGGTTTATGTTTGAGCAATTTTGTATGGCGTAAAATTTGGTTGCTACGTTAATAGTATCTTGCTTGGCTGTATCAGACTTCCATGAGCTAATTTTAGGACACGCTATGCACGTGCAGATCAGTATAAAATTTTCAATTAATTAAACGAAATTTTTGAATTTTCTATATATGTATACTCCTTATCTCCTGTGTATCCCTTTCATTCCCTCTAGGTCATGGCGCCCAGGGCACAATGGTATATACTGGGTTCTTTGACCGTAGGCCGGTTGCCGTTAAACGCTTGCTGGCAGAGGTAGTCGCGCATGCAGTTACGGTGCATTGTGTGTTCTCGAATACACTGCGTATTGAACGATGTACTCTACTAGTTATACACATTTTGTGACCCTGCGCAATCCGAGTTCCTCTCTCACTATAGTTTGATTGCCATTCACCAGTCGATCGACTCGCAACGTACACGCTACTAAACACAAACTATTCACCTTGAATCACTGTTCGTACAGTATTTTGAATTGGCAAATATGGAGGTCGATCTGCTTCAGCAATCAGATTCACATGCGAATGTCATTCGCTATTTTTGCAAGGTATTTATCCTGCCTCAGTTGATTACTATCGCATTACTCTGCGTGAAACCTTACTATGGCATTTGCTCATGTTTGAAAGGACAATTCATACAGACCGTTTCGAAACCGCATGCTTACAAAACATCGTCGACTTTTATATATGCCAGGAGCAAGATACTCAATTTCTTTATATAGCGTTGGAACTGTGCAAGGGCTCATTGGCGGACGTCGTGAGTCGCAAATTCGACACAGGGCTTACAAACAAGGACATAATGAAGGATATGATGAATGGCCTGGTGCATCTGCACTCACTGAACATTGTGCATCGCGATATCAAACCGGGAAATGTGTTGGTTTCCTCAGAGGTGTGTAGACACTGATCTGGTCCGCTGTAAAGTCGATCTAGCTTTTGTTAGAAGATTTTTTCTTCTGTATTCGATATTCGATCTGCTGACTATTTGCTCATCTGTTTGTCTCTTCTCTCAGAATCGCATTCTAATCTCAGATTTTGGGCTATGCAAGAGGCTGCCGGACGACAAAAGCTCCTATGCTACGCAAGTATGTGCCTTCAAATTTCAGACTGCTTGTACTTCTTTGCGTGGTTGCTTACTTGTATATCACTTCGAATGTACGTATGGAAATCTATCAACACGTATAGTATATTACGATTCTATTGTACAATATGTAACGTGGTTGTAAAATTAAGCAGCTCTAAACCAACTTATGTGTAGACGTGAGACGCCTGCATTGTTATGCCGGGCTAAATGATACATATACAGATTTGTGAGTGCAGCTACATTTTCATGGGAGCATGCGTGCTATCTCTATTTTAGGTCAGCGGAACTCAAGGTTGGATTGCGCCCGAGTTTCTTATACATGGCCGAATGACACGTGCCGTTGACATCTTCGCAGCTGGATGCGTGCTATTCTACCTGGTATCAGAAGGGTGTCATCCCTTCGGCCGCCCATTCGAGAGAGAAATGAATATAAGAAAGTATGTCTGTCGATCGGTTTCACATATATCGATCGTACTCTGCATGCCTTACAACAGTTTTCTATAAAAAAAAAATTTCGATCTGTAATCATAAAAAGAAATGGTAGATGGGATTAAACCTGGCGCAAATGATGTCTTGTCTTGCATTTCCTTGTTTGCAGCAATAAACCGGACCTTTTTGTGCTAGAGGGGCATCATGAAATTTATGATCTTGTGAAGAATATGCTGCAGTTCAACCCATCAGAAAGACCTTCGGCAAAGCTGGTGCTCAGACATCCCTTTCTTTTGGAATGCAGGTATGAAACACTGAATGTGGGTTTTACACCCAACTACCATATGTGCTCAAAATGTCAGTTTACTATTAGTTCACAGGGTTGTCTCAAATATATTATTCTATTTTATAGACACTTGCCTTCAGTTCCTCTCCGATGTCAGTGATCGATTCGAGAAAGTAGACAAGGCAGACCCAGCCCTGTTGCATATCGAAACTAACGCCCACACTGTTGGTAAGTTGTTCGGTGAGGCGCTCCAAATTCGTAAATATGTTTTGTCGTTTCCGGCAAAGTATACTTCTTCTCCTGCACAACTAATATCCCACTCGGCTGAATCATCACGACTGTACAGTTGGAGCTGATTGGCACAAGCGTCTGGATCGCCTGCTTATTGCAGATCTAAGGAAATTTCGGACGTATCGTGGAGACTCCGTGCGGGACTTGATGAGGGTTATGAGGAATAAGGTTGGTTACTGGATAATTGTTCTGTCGTAGCCTTGCCCACTTAGCGTGTTGTTTGTGAGTATTCATTTGAATGTATCTACATTTGCAGTATTTGTTTGTGAGTATTCATTTGAACGTATCTGTATCTACATATTTTTTCTGTAGAGTTATGCGAATCGCTCACGAATTTGCGTCTGACTCGTTTGCATCGATCGACTCCTTTGCAGAAAAACCACTATCAAGAGTTGTCGCCTGAACTAAAAGTAGCTATCGGAAAGGTCCCGATAGGCTACTATGAATACTTCAGGTGAGTATCTGCGGCGTTTTTGAATGTTCAACGCATCCTGTTCTCAAACGAAATACCGCACTTTGTTCATTCTCTGAGTCCACTATACTGTCGTTTATTGCAGGTCTCGTTTTCCCAATCTAGTTCTACACGTTTTAAGTTCATGCTTGACAGCGGGGGGAGTACAACGACTACCGATTTCATCGGTACTTCGGCTCAGAGGGGTGAAACCGCATCGTAGACACAAGGTCTTGAAAATATTATTCGCATTTGAATGAAATCATACTTGAATGTGTCACCCAAATCTAAATGTGGAAATATCCCACAGCAAATATTAGTAATATCAAAGTCAGTATGGCCAGAAAGGTGCCGGCTGCCTAAGTAATCATAGTGAGCTTCCTAGAGTCAAAGTAACTGGACCAATAAATGATAACGGTACAGAAATGTCGCCTTGTGTTTCCAGCTGAGCTGATTTGTTGTCCATACGAGCCTGTTTATGTGTATTCATTGCACAGCTATTTTAGAGTACAGACCAAGTAGGCGTCCCGATTGAGTCAGTGCGACTACCGGCGTGTTTGTTTCGGTGAAGAGATCCCCTTGCTAACATTATCTCTACTCCCGCCACAGGAAAAAATTCGACCAGCATTTGATGTGAATGTATGGCAATAGATGAATTAATCCTTGAGTACAATAGATTATTCTACAATAGTCTGAAGAAATGCATGTCGAAGTCGACCAGGGCTAAGCTCAGTGTCTATTTTATTATTATCATTTGATGTTCTAGTTTCACTAACTGTGATTTATCGTTGATCTGGGCCCAGCATTTTGCCGATAATGGCCGCCAAATTTTAGATAAGACCTTGCTAGATTCTTATACTTTCAAATTGGTTTCAATTTCTGCGTGGTTGTAACATCGTCACGTTTGAAAATATATATTTTAATGTACGAACTCAGCGTTTCGTCGCCATCATACTCTACGTCAAAAGTGCAGCACTCAAAAACAGGCAGAACCTTTCATGATAAAATATCCAAAATCATCGTCAAATAGTTGAAATGATTCTTTGTTTTCGGATGCGATACTGCCCTAAAACTTGGGGCATATAGACTACGCAGAGTCCACTATTGTATGATTTGGCACAATATCCCACAAAAATACGATTCTTTTATCTTTTCTGCGAATCTCTAATTTTTCGAAAGTGTTCTTTTTATCATCGCAAAGTTCATACAAAAACGTCGCCTTGCCCGCTTTCTTCCCTTATGTTTTATAGTGTGTCAATTAACCTTCACATGGATAGTTGCCACATTACACAACATATGAAGAGTTAGTAAACGCGAGATAGGACACGACAATATCGAAACATGTAGAAGGTGAAACCCAATCCTCGCACACTACCCTCCTCACCCTCCCCCTTCCAAGATGTACTACTTCAACTGAACGACGACCAACAGCGAGACTTATTTGACAATCTCGTAGTACGAAACTAGGGATGTGATATCGATTCATTATTCACAAACTTACACAAACACGCACAAACACACACACACATACACACACACACACACACACACACACATATATATATATATATATAGTAAATAAGCATATAAATACTGAGCTTGAAGGATTTATGTTTTGTTTATTTTGTAGATCTACTCATTGCTAAATCCTTGGAAATTCTGGACAGCAGTAATAAGCTTTGTAGAGAACGTTTCGAAGTCTTTGTAAGGAGGAATATCCAACCGATTGAAGCTGCAAAGTGAAATACATGTGTATGAGTAGATGAGCACCCGCGATTTTAACTCGCTATACGCTTTTCAAAATTGAATGGTCAAAGGTTGATACGAGGCAAAGAATCATCTCGCAGAAAAAAAACCCAGAAAAACACTGTTTTGTCACATGTCTATCTGCTGACTCATGCAGATATATTTGTAGACCAAAACGAACACAATGCTCATGTACGCAGCGATTTTCCGAAAGAGGACTACATACCACGTATGACTTGTGGGTAGCTTCGCCACATCACCGGTCTTTTGAATACAGAAACGCCTGGGACCGTCAGTACCTATCAATGCTTGGAAACCTTCCGTCGGTATTCGCTGAGTTCCAGTTACAAATTGAAGAATTCGAAGGCGAAGATCCCGATTGCTCTGAAAGTAGCCAGAACGGGAGATAATTTCAAGTAAAATAGGCGCCCTTCATCACCGATTCAAACAAACAACAAGACTATCGGTAATAAAACCCATGCATAAGATGACCACGAGTAATCCAGTAATCACACCCATGAACGTCAAATGATGAAATGATAGCTGGATGATATATGTATGCATATGCACTGCATACCTCTCTCAGTAGTTTCCAAAACCACTTTACTATATTGTCGTTTTCATCTGTGTCCGTGTATGTAGTATGAGCCTTCCAGTCGTCTAAGTCTATATTGATCTCTCCGGATATCAACAGCTGTGGATGGAGAACAACAGACGTGCTAATCAGAAATCCGAACTAATGTGGAACATATAGAAACACCAATACACGAGTTATTTCAATTTCGCTTTGTCAAGTTGAACACCACAGCGATGTAACCCAGTTTGAATCCCAGCCAAAGCAATCACTAGCAATTAACCCATCACTAATTAACGAGTTGAAAGTACCGAACCGTAACAAATTGCATCGACATACCTCCAAATCGTGCGCATTGAAGTCAGCCAACGCATCTGCGGGAACAAATTCAGAGAATCCGTCCTTCAGAGCCTTTAGTTGCTGATGCGTTCCTCTATTGATTCTCCATTCCATAAAGAGATTCACGTACTGCAAATGAAGTTAATAAAAAAATGCTGAGCACTACCAAGTGCAATTTTTCAAAAACGAAAGATTCAACAACGACTGAGTCATAACACAAGACAAATAATAAAGAGCACCTCACAAGATTCTTGACAGCAGCATACGCACTGACCTCTTCCTTATTCTTATTTGTGACGTCGATCTCCGATCCCCCTTCCTTGAGATCGACCGAGACAACCTCACCCTCCACCATAGCATCCACGCAGAAGTTCAGCTCTAACACATCCTCGATGTCGTTCTGCAAAATCCATAGGAGACTCTTGTATAGGGCTTCATCCACTCCCTCGAGGTCAGACAGCGTAGACCGCTGGTTGAGCAAACTCTTATAGAATGTCTTCACAAACACAGCATCCAGAAAGTGGTGATGGAATACGCCTAGGCCTATCACACGACCAATGAAATTGTAGTATTTTAACAGCTCTGGCGCATTCATAGCTTTGGCAGCACTTGCGCGCTTGAGTGATACACCAGCCTGGGATTCGGAGGAGGGCGAATCGGAGTTTGAGCCAGTGTTTGCCTTATCATTCGCAGTTTCATTTACTTCGTCTTGTTCACTTGCGGTTCGGTCTTTGTCCTCTACATTTGAAGCAGCGTTTCGAGCTGACTTCGTGTCCTTATCTACAAATTGTAATGTAAAACATTTTATAGTGTGGTGAGCAATTCAAAATAACAAAACCAAACACTATATTGAATATAAAAATTTGAAATTTAGGATACTATAATGTTACACAAATGAAGTCGATGACATACCCACTTGGAGCAATTTGTTACTTGAAATTTGTAACAGATATGTTTGATCGTCGCTGAACTCGAAGAATCCACGCCTAGTGCTGAACAACTCATGTGACAGCAAAAAGAGCCATTCCCTACATTGTGTATGCGTGGGGTGAGGAAGGCCAATCAAGAACGAAAGTGTTGAGTTAGAGATTGAGGATGATAATTAAGCTGAAGCATGACAAATTCAGCAAGAGAACATTATAGAACGATTATTAATTAGAGTTATGCTTATATCGCTAGAACGACAATCCGAGACAGTTGCATCATTAACGAATGATATGCTCCTAAAAAAAAAATACCTAGCCAAGCCTCCATAATCCACACCACCTTCGCCGTGAAAATGCACAAACATCTTCTTCTTCAATTCTCTGGCAGAACGGTGCATCACCTCCGCATACGAACTTGCAAACAGCTGAGTTCGATACACGGTCAGATGGCATTCGCCTTTCACCTATTAGTATTAAAAAAAAACCCCCTATTGAGCAGAATAGTTTCAACGTATGCCAATTAAAGAAACTTTGAGACTCCACTTAAACAAGTAGACATCTTCGATTTTTCACCTGCGGTAGCTTGTTTGCTAAGGCTTTCCGCTTATTGTACAAGTCGCGCTTCAGCTGCGACAGTTCAGTTGTATCGACAACGACACCTTGAGACTCCTCGAGTGATTTGGCCATAGCCAAGGCGATACCTGCAGGCGATCAATACGGATTTAGCACGTTATGCGTCTCTGCTCTAGTATGCTGGGCATCGATATATTGAAAATACTCGCTTATGAACTACCAAAAATGCTTGTATAAATTACCACTAGCGCTACT
>LUCW03002174.1:155000-172500 GCA_001586965.3 Sphaeroforma sirkka | reverse complement strand
GTGATCAAATTGATAGCTTCAAAGTGCAACGCCTGGATCTGCATAACACAAGTGTAATAATACTTTTCTTGTGTCAACGTTCCCTAAGCCACACATGCAATGCAACTGCGAACACGAGTCAATAGACATACAGATTAGCTAGGCACACGCTAATCATTTTAACATTATCAACAATGACCACTATAATTACACATAAAGCGCTGTGTAAACAGCAGACAAGGTACAAACGCCGCACTAAAGAACGAACACTGTCAAAACACACCTGACCAGAGAATCCCCATAAGTACTTTGAGCACACAGCACAGTAGTGAGGTCGATAGTACGAGTGAAGTACAAAGTTGTGCTGTTTAGGCTCTTCACTCTCTGCCATCGTGTTGGAATCAACGAACCCTCTTTGGGTGCAAGATAAGCGTATGCGTAGTTACTTTGGATGTATTATGTGTCGTACTGCAGATACTACAAATTCTCAAATCTACTTTTATAGACATCTGTAATAAATATTAAAAAAAAATATATTTAATGTATTACGACCCGTCGGGAGTGGGGACTCGGGTGTCTGTCTGACTCTGTCCTGAGTCGGAGAAATCTAAATATTGAATATTCATTTTATTATTCATTTTATTTATAAATAAATTTCGTAATATTATAAAGTGAATTTGCGCGTTTATTCATTTCAGAGATATCGAGTGCATAGCAGACATAATTCAAGTCCCGGTACAAGTGTGTAATACTAATCGATGTTGGCAGGTCTCAAGCACTTGGATTGAGGTCCACGAGGAATTGATCACCCAGTGTACCCAATCCCAATTCCCAAAGCTCATCTATGGTACTTTGTAGCAGTAGTTGATCCTCTAGCGGCGTTTGCGCCGACTTTGTCAAGTCAGTATTATCCGACAAAAACCCACCCACTGTCCCTTTGAATGCAAACAATGAATTATCGATAGGGGAGGTGCTCTGTGAACTTGGCAGTGACCCTGGCATGGACATTTGATTGTATAGAGTTGAGTTCGGTGGCGAATACGACAATGACGAGGTTCTTTGCGGTTGTTGTCCAGGACTCGGTGTGTTGAATAGCATTTGTCGTTGAAAGTAACCCATGGGCATTTGTGGAGGGGGTGTCTGTGTGGCACGATACGAGTTAAAAGGACTTGTGAGCGAGCTGTAAGAAATGGGATAGAAGGGATGACTGAGATCTCTTACACCCACCGTACTACCTGCACTCTTATGTCTCATCAACTCGAGGTTCTGATTGCTGGGTGATGCTCGGGGACGCACGGGCCGCGGTGTGCGTCTCTCCTCTGACTTATGCCGTATAGCTTCTAACCTTTCAAATTCTTTTGCTTTGGCTTCAGGCGAGTGCTTGAGGCGGTAGTGGGTTGATAGCGATGATTTCGACGCGTATTTTCGTTCGCAACCTTCTTCTGTGCATTGCAAATCACGAGAGAGGTCCTTAAATGGCCTCCTGTGACGAGACTTTCGCCCTGTATCGGGGCTTGTGGGGATTGCAGTTTTCGATTGAGTTACTTCACTTATGTTCGTCAAGTGTGCAGAGGGTTGGTATCCGATGTGCCCGTTATTTTGAAGCGGTGGTGCAGTTCTAAGTTGATAAAGTGATGAACTGAAATTGACATCAGATGGAGGCAGATGCGTTGTATCGAAGAATGTAACGTGCGGCTTTTCTTTGTCGTAGCCGTATGTTGTAGAATTAAACGAGGTGGAGAGCATTACCATTTTCACGTTCTTGTTTGTAGTTTCAACTAGTTCTGTTTGATAGTCACTTATTTCAGGCTCTTATATAACTTAGGTTTTATCATTAAGCTGATTAGAAAGCTTATGGTAGTCATCTTGGTCGTCCGCATCCGTTATAATGGCATTCGCTCGTCCCGCCTACAAGATACAGCACAGCACACTTTATAGAGTGTTTGTTCATTTTCCATCCCATCAGTCATCACGCATAGATCTAAAAAGAAGTGCTTTATTTTTTTTTACTGGATATTGCTTTACACAAATTTTACAGGTCTGTAAAATTTTGGTGGTTTCGTAGTCGAATTTCAGTATTTCATCATATATTTATTTCCATGACAAAAAAAAAAAAAGCACTCACAAAGCCGTTCAGTGGACATGATTCCTCCATTCAACTGACGAATCCAAATCACCTACACCGATGTCGATATAGAACTTTACACACTATTGCCGCTCATAGCTTCGTTCTCGGCTCACACTAGTATGGTTCAGAGAAAATGATTCCTCCATTCAACTGACGAATCCAAATCATATACACCGAGATCAAAATAGAACTTTATACACTTTCGTCGCTTAGAGCTTCGTTCTCGGCTCACACTCGTACCGTTCAGAGGTTATGATTCATCTATTCAACTGGCGAATCCAAATCACATATACCGATATCAAAATAGAACTTTATACACGATCTGGAAGTCTTTGCTGACATTTATTACTAATAGAAATCTTTACGCGGCGTGACCACAGTCCAAACCGGAGGTAGCGGTATTTAAAATGATAGCTACGATCATACCATACAGCCCAAGTACTTCAGCGAAAATGAGAATTAGAATCATTCCTACGAACAATCTAGGTTGCTGCGCAGTTCCACGGACACCTGAGTCACCCACAATTCCGATAGCGGTGCCGGCAGCGAGTCCTACCACGTGACGAAGAAAACGTAAAAGAAAACAGTTAGCGAGATGGAGGATAGAGTAAAGCACATATTTCAGTTAACAATCGCGGTGAGTAATACAGGCTCTCAATTATAGGCACCGATTGCTAAAGACTACTTAAAATGTAGCTTACGAGAAATGTGAGTCATGAACGATTGCTCGAGGGTAAAAGCAGTGACGCAGTTGCAGGCCATCAAACAGTCGGCACAATTCCCGGAAAGATGACAGAAAGTATACCACAGTACACTCACAGAAAGTGTGGGTGATTACAAACTATGCTTTCGCCGCCCTGAATCTCGTACAGATAGAGTGCTACGATATTCACAGTCACCAATTATTATTGTGACTGTAGAAGAAAAATATCGGTCAAGCTCACCTGATAGACCAACGCAAAGTCCGGATCCCAAGTCGAGCATTCCTTCGTAGAGCGGGTAGTTTGACGCAGCCATCGAGTTTCCAATCAGTACAGAAATCACCAATCCGTATATACCGATAATACCCGCCATAACCACAGGTACAATCGATTTCATAATAAGATCAGGACGGATAACAGCCATCGAACAAATACCAGTGCCCGACTTTGCTGTCCCGTAGGCGGCGCCGAACGCTGCGATGAGGAATTTGAGTTTTCTTGTATTAGAATTCTACATCGAAAAGATTTTACAATGTTCCAATGCCACAACACATGGAAATTTGAGCTTCCCCGAATGTAACAATCTCATTAGTGTTTGGCAAGTCGACGCTATAACATGTAGGTGCTTCTCATTAATCGCTAAAGTGTATGTCGCATATGCGGCTTAGAACATAAAGAGAGAAAATTTATATTCGCGCGGGAGGCGCATTTACGAGCAGTTTTGCGTCGAATAATATACATATACGAGCTATAAATCGGCCACGTATGAATAACAAAAGGCTGCTACCAAAATAATAGTAAAAATTTCGATAGTTTTCAGGCATGATTGTCGAAGAACGTTATGAAATATAGGAAATGTAAAGGTCTGACAGAAGTGAGAGGTAAGAAAGCATACAAAAACACTTTCCTGGCTGCCTTGTTAAATAGCTTAAGCGAAACTATGATAGTTCGCTTGATTTCCACACGCCAGCTCACGCAACTAAGCGGAAAAATCACAGACGAGGTTTCAGCATACTCCTAGGATAAAACATACTAGCGTGTACACCAAGAAAATCAAACCCATAAGCGCGTCATAATATACTTGGCAACACAATCTGTATACATTCAAGGAAGTGTAGGAAAGGAATTAGTGCTTTCGTTGAGTGCGACTGTTCAGGTGCATCAAGCCAAGGGCCCCCACCGTAGCCATGTTGGTTAAAACTTCACGTAAGATAGCCACAGGATATGTCTCATATAAGAAAAGTTCAACTGCATAGACTTGGCAACCAGTATTAAATCAAAAAGTACCATATCCTTAACTACCATAAAGTTAAAACATTGTACTATACTACCTAATGCTAGCTAATGACCCGCTTGCAACAATAGTATTGAAATGCGGAAGTTAAGTTCTCTCACGCCGTAGCTATAATATATTACTCCAGACACAACGAGAAACACACAGAAAATTGTCAGCAGGCGGACGAATCCTCCAATACTTGTATCACAGAAAAACACGATGCAAACACGAACATAAGAACATTCGGTGAAGAAATCAAACGATTCTAAGTTTGTTCAGGACAGTTCTGAATATCAGGTGCATACGTGATAGATGCATGCTGCTCTGATCAGTACATACTCTGTTCATCAAAATACTAAAAAAACAGCTAGGAGCAGTGCTCATCCTTTTCAATGACCTGCGTCTAAATAGATAGACCCCACACAATAAACATAATAACATACGGGTAAAATATGTGATCAACTGTAAGTGGTATTTCTACGCATCCACTCACTAGGGAATAGAGCAGAACAAAAGAGCAGATTTGCAAACATACTTCTTCTATGCGACCTCCGTTTGTACCTATAAGTGCTAAGGCACTACAGTGTTATTCACCACCTCGGAAGTATATTAAAAACGACGCTAGAATCCTGTCATAGCTTGACAAAATTTAAGACTGGAAATTGATTTCGCAAAGCAGAAAGACAAATAAAAGTGACAAAATCACATATCCTGGTTGCAAAATTCATATGCGTAGCGGCTGGCTGAGTTGATGCAAAGTTATAATATATATATTAAGAGCTGGAGCTAGCAACACACGGCTTTAATCACAGGCTATAAGCAATTACTGCACAAATAAACTACTATAAACTTGAAGTATATATACCTGTGAACACCATCGCGGCGGCAGCACCCATTGCACCGAAAAACGGTGCATAGTATGGGCACTTGAGGGACCCAGGTCCGGATGTGGGGATAGCTGAAGCCATAGTCCTATGAGATGATATATCGCGTACTAATGTAGATATAATAATATGCTTGTTCCCGTGATGTGCACGAGTGAACAGTCCTACACTGCTAGTTTGGAAGTATGCTGATACGGGACAGTAAAGTTTGTATACACTTGCATACACTTGCATACACACGGTTTGCTTGTACGAATAAAGTTCTGATGTATATTTGTCCGCAGTATCTGTGTCTGTGTCTAGGTATTCTATTTACATAATACACATACATACGGGTCCCTGACCATAAATAGAAAACTGGAAACAAAACAGTACGTTTTATGAAAACGTACTTTACGTATTTCAAATAAATTTTCTAATCAGAATTTCTTTATTTGCTCACCTCTAGTCTGATGCGTCGTCACTTTCTTCTCGTGTTGTTGTCATTGACTTCTTGGCATCCAGAGCCTCAGAGCCAGAGGTGGAGCCAGAGGTGAAAATCTGTTTACGGGGCAATACGACTATTCATAGACAGTATTCATATAAGTATACTTGTATATATGTATTCTCTTTGCCATTACTAGCACCGCCAACAATCAAGAATAAGGCTATAGAACACAGAACGAATAACCATGGAAAAAATGAATGAAAACGAAAGTACAACGAGGAGAGAGAAAGATGTAACGGTATGATATACAACTAGTTTAGAAGCACACACCAAATTTTGTTCGTGCCTGAGTTTGGCGTCGCGATTCCCATCCCCATACGTTCAAACGGCGTGTGTGTAATATTGTATTCAGTGGCAGCATCTCAATAGAATGTGCATAAATTATTCAGATATCACCACACTCGTAACCATAGGAAGGTGACAGTCGAATATGACACGGTTTTACTTCTACTTGTCCTAACATGCTGTTTTAATTTTGATATTGACTATTCGCTGCAAACATTAAATTGCGTACGCATGTGATCCTCCCCATCAGTATATAGAAACAGATATGATTTGCATGTTGTGCCTTCGACTTTGCGATAACAAATATTCTCTTTTATATATATATATACATACATACATACATCATATATATATATATATATATATATATATATATATATATATATATATATATATACGTACACACACACACACACACACACACACACACACACACGCACATAAACACATATACAAACACGCAAATACACACGCACACACACACATCATTCACACAAACACGCGTAAAATTGAGGTAGATTGTACGCAAAGTTTATGTATTTTGTATATTATATTATGTTTATATAAATATTCAAATTACATATACATATATATATATATATATATATATATATATATTCATTTATTCATATATTTATGTATGTATATATATATGTATATTATATATATATACATATATGTATATGTATATGTATATATATATAATTTCATATATATATTTATGTATATATATATTTATGTGTGTGTGTGTGTGTTTGTGTGTGTGTATATGTATATATATATATATGAAATTTTGTTATACAACAAAAAAAAACACATAGAAAATTTTTCTATGTATATTTAGGTACTTAGGTTTTCAATAAATAAAGATAGTTAATACAATCCAAAGGCTTTTTTTGGTATCCACGAGATACAGACTCATTTCGCTGAATACACATGACACAATTTAATATGGATTTATGCCCCCCCCTTTTTTCCCATAACACCGCAGGACAAACAACGTACCAAGAGAAAGAGCACTAACACTAAGGATGTTAGTAAACAAACCGGGGACACATGTAGGAAGTCTACGGTGGGTGCAGAAAAGTCCAAACACAAATCACAAGCTTCCAAAACGCGGAAAAAGAAGGACGAAGAAGATGAAGACGTAGCAATGGAACTGCTGCTCTTTGGTGCGGCTGCAGCGGGGGCGGCGTGTGTGATGTGCTTACTAACATGGCTGTATTGGTTTCTACTCAACGACTCCCGGGGACGGTTGGTGATGGATGATATATTGATGAAGGTATAGGTGATTGTACTGTTGGGTATGCTATTTTTTCAGGTACGGGTGATTGCACTGTTGGGTATGTTATTTCTTCTAGTACGGTAGGCAGTTGCTCCGATGATAGAGTGTCTTGGTGTGTAGTTGTAAACATGGGCGTGATGCCAACTAATACTTAATTATGCTGATTGTTTTATTTCGTTTCATTTTGCAGCTGGGATACGACACTTACTGGGGTTGGGAATCGGCTTTCAATGACCAGGTAGGCATTCAGACTTTGTTTTCTATTTGCGAGCACGTTTGTGTGCTTCACTTGTATTGGTATATAGAAAAAATGCTGGCACGGCCACACGAGGTCTTTGTATTCTCTTCATCTTCTAGCTTTTTTACCTATTTGTATACAAGACAAGCTCATCTGCTTGTCCCACTGTTCTTCTTATTAGCGGAGCAAGCCTGTAGTGTTCTGCCGCGCAATTAGACTCATTGTGTACCACATTTTCATGTTTACTAGCAGCAATATACCTACGAACAAGCCTATGAAGATGAATACGTAGACTATCGGCAACAAAACGAGAGAAGTTCCCATTCCCGGCCTAATAGGCGGGACAAGACCGAGAAATCTGATACTTACATCATCGACGACAGTCACCCAAGCAATACAATGGGCGGATATTGTGCGTATGTATGTCCGAAGTCACAACTCTGTGTTGCGGAGCCCAAACTATGTCCTTGTCCCTTGCCTTCAGACGTTCGATGCGAGACCACTGACTGGTTTATTTGTCTGGAGGGCGGGCAAAAATGCGATTCCTTCACTATCTGAGGCATTTCTAGGATATTCTGGTATACCGTTGATGGTGCTTATACTTTTAAGGATGGGTAGTGCAGTGTATAGTATCAAATCAATGAAGCTGCTATGGTAGATCGTTTCCAAATGTCCGACATATGAAGTATGTGCCATATGTCAGGCGTCACTCAGTCGAGGATATTTATTTGGCTGGACCATACAAGTACCGAGGCAAATGGAATAAGCTGGCGGCCTTCTTATTCGGGCTCTCGATAGCAGCCACGATACTACACTACTGGCTGGAGCAAAGTCTCAACCTGGCCACTGAGAAGCGACTGCGAGTCATAGGTTGATTCACTCTGCAGCCCATGTGCCGAGGGGTGACGTAGGTCGCAGAATATTGATTACTACCCCACGGAAACAGACATCCAGAGAACACCACAACGGAAAATCTGCTTGTCAAAACTGCGGCTGACATGGCCGGAATAGGATTTTATTGCTAATTGGCAGATCCTGATGATTAATAATTTCCAATGGGAAGCTAAAGAGTGAGCAGGCAGTATGTAAAGTCGCGACTCGCACGTCCTTTCAATACGTGGCTATTTTCTGAGCGGGCGGAGGCTATTGTCGAACATGTTGGACGCGGGTAAACATAGTGGTATAGCTCGTGGGACTATCATTTCCCTTAAATCTCATAATAAATTCTATACAATGCTAGTATCATGCATATCGGTCTTGTTTTGCTAGCCGTAGAATTGATAGAGAATATATACACCGACGTTGAGTTTTGAATTCCTATCTCGAAATACCTGCGAGTCCACAGATTATCATTCATGAGCGACGCCGAACCACTCTCGCCATAGTAGTATATCACTACACCGCCCGAAAAAGCTCCGGCTTTGAATGTACATCAACCTTACCACGTCAAGAAGGGGAATTCCAGACATCTTCACAAGTCATCTGGTCCGCATTAACCGCTTCGTATAGTTGTGCAGTAAGATCTGAGATTAGAGGTCGTTCTTGGACGATCAACTCTCAGGGTATTCGATATGTAGTCGTCATACGTCCTATGCGCACTGTAATCGACCGGAAGATCCGCTTTGAATGCCAAGACTCGGTGCTTCATTCACCAGTTCTAGCCGTACCGAGAGCGAACTAAATTCGGTTTACGTTCAGGGCACTATATTGCGAGCCTTCAGTTAACGAATTCATCCACACCCAGTATCCAATCAACAAGTGACAGGTGCGTCCGTGCAGCTATTCTCATTGCTGAGTGTCTATACAACATTTGCTGTCAACTCAGCGCTTGGGTTGCGCACTCTGCTGAATAGAAAGAGCATTCGCATCCAAAGCCGACTGCACTGAAACCCTCCCGATTATGACCAATCAGAACATATTATGATCGCATGCTCTATAAGCATCTTAATAGAATTTTGATGGAGCTCCTTTTGAAACTCGATACTCATCAGTTTGGTTTCACATGCGCGGTGCCGCCATTGCAGACCAGAAGCTGGAATTTTTAGGCGTGCGATCGCTTTTGGCCCGATTTTTTGCTTTTACTGACGACATCCTAAAAATATAGCCAAAAAAATATAGTTGACATTGGGAATTCGAGAAATTAAGTTAGTATCAGTTTCACTATCACGAGTGATTTTTACAATATACTATAGAAACGATAGACGGGTACACCTAAAGCACACGCACTGGATCTAGAAAACATAGAGAGCAGTATCTATCTATTACCGACTACAATGGGGGTCAGATAAGCAAATTGGCCTACAAGGAGTCGACGACATGATTATGAAACCGATAGTTAAAACGGAGCATCGTGGACGTGTTCACTGGTCTCACTACCATACATTTAAGTCAACATTGGATTAGCAACTACCACTTGTTCATTGCCATTTGCGGCAAATCAAACGAGCGGAGAAACTGAGCGGCTCATCGCACAGCGATGGATTGTAACTAATAACTAACTTCAGTTTTAAAGTCTTCTATTCAGGCATACTTCACAATGAGATATGAAAGTGAAAATATAATCCTCGACTGTTTGCATATATTTTGAGGACCAGCATGAGATATTGCGGCACTCAGTGGAAACGCAAACAATGGGCAGGTTGAGGTCACTGTCGAAATACATACATGTATATGTAGAGCAATATGGTGTGTATGCTGACTTCGGGTTGAGAAAGCATATCAAAGGTGGTCAGTGCAAACTTCGTGATGTGCTTGATACACTTGTTCAATTTCAAATACCATCGCGAATTCGCAAGTGACCTAGGAGTGTATGGTCTTAGCATTGGATATATACACGGTCAAAATCTGGCATATGGGCGCTACGGTATGTGCGACAATCACTTAAATACACTCAAAATAAACTGGAATGCAATGCACGCCGATCACCAAGCGATTCGGATCCATTGTATATAAAATAAACATTGCCTGGGTAATACGCCATCCAATTATTATGAAATAAGGTGCCAACAAGGAAAGTGTGTCTTCCAATCGAGTCGAGGTGTACATATAAAGACACAGTGCATCTACGTATGTAGCACTCATAGAATCTTAGCCCGACGAAAAAACATGCGACTGCAGATGTATGCGAATACCTTTTGTCAATTCCGCACATGACAAATTCTTTCAAGATCAGGAGACTGCACTTATCTCATGCATGCGTACACTGTTGTTAAATATCTTGTTTGAACGATTATTTACTACTAATATAAACCAGAGTATCACAGAAAAATACAGTCATGATGATGGTATGGGCATCAAATATGAGACAACATATCAAATGATCGCTTGTGTTGCACACATAGACCAGAAGCGACTCAGACTTACCCCTTTTTTATTGCTGTTACGCTGAGTGTCACTAGCAATCATACTCTCCATCGCCTGTTTTAATATATATATATAGATATTAATATGCCGAAACCCAATCTACGATCAAATGTTAAATTATAGGCCGATGAAGCATGCGTGATTGTATTTATTATAAACTAGAGTATGTCAGCATCTACATGCATGCATTCCAAAACAACTGCGACGAACTTACCGAATTAGAGGTGCATGAAGAGCGCGAAAAAAGACGATCAGAGCTCTTGCACTTGCGGATCTGTCCCGACTTCTGTTCACTCACTGTAGCACTGAGGACGATGAACCAAAGTAGCTACGCGTTAGATCTTATTGGAAGACATTTGTAGAACAGTTCTGTTATAAGTCTCAACTGAAAGCTCCCAGATTGTGAAATTTTCGCCGAATACATCCCTAATACTACCGATACTAAACATAAAGACCACTACTAAGGAACATGCTGATATACGAATGCAAGCAATCACAAAAAAGGCAAAGCTTAACATGAACAACAAATCAATTTGCATGGATATGACTGACATTCACCTAAGTAAAGATATCACTCGACATAAACGACACGCCAGTTTACATCGGATTACGCGCCGCTTAATATGAAGCTGAAGAGACATCGATGCTGCGTGCGTGTGCGGAGGCTACGGATAACTACCATTATATACGAGTTCCACGCTTGACTACTATTTTGAGCAGTGGCCTTTTCAGTAGAGTCGAAACCCATCTTATGTAGTGCGTAAACGAAAATCAGAAACATACTAGCGGTGCAAGCCTCGTATTTGCATCAAACCTTAACTGGCGTAGTATATGGTTAATGATACACGCACACATAGATGAACTTATGTAACTCACGTGCTTGCAAAGCCGTCGAACCCACGGAACAGATTGCCGTACACCTGCGTTTCCTCCAGGTAGCTGCAAAAGTGAGTAGGTATAGAAAAGCATGGTGAATTCGCAGCATAAGAAGGGCACTTATTAAGAAAGCTAGAGATAACAGAAAACAGTGCGTACAAAATACGTGGTCGCTCGAATAAAAAGGATTATGCCATTGTCAGGTATAATAGCCCACCTATCGCGCCTGTTGGTGTAACGGACTACAACCACTTTTGAGATAACTAGGGTGAATTGTCACTATTCTTTATCTCAAGGATGAGATATAAATCGAGGAAAGTAGAAAGACATGATATTAGACATGAGAGCACTGATCAATAGGTTGAGATGTGCCCTGTGTGTCTGAAGAGTACGACTTTTTGCTTCTTGATTGTCGCCTGCTAGCGCACATACCTTCCTTCGTACTCATAGATCTGCCGCTCTAGGTTGGTGAGGGTGTCTTCTATTTGGTGCTGACGAGACAAAAGCTCTTCTAGCTCTTGCTTGGGATCTGGGCCTGTCATAATGTATGTGCCGTAGTATCCTATCGACAGACGGCCAGATTATATCAGACGTACAGAAGTGTGTATTTTTAGATAGGCTGAATACATATAGTTGAAACAAACTGTGTGCGCAGCCCAAGACAATACTTTGTGCTCGATTCATCACATTCAGTATACTTTGCCGGGAGAAAGTGGATCATATGAGGGCGCATATTTACATACTCGGGAGTAAAATTGGTGTATAAAAATAGACTATAAATATGACATAAAAGGGAGGGAGTTTGACATCGACAAGTCTTCGAGCTACATCTTTTAAACGACAAGAAAGGGTGGTTCTTTAAAAAACGAGGGGCTTTCAATAAATCCGTTTAGTTAAAGGTATTACTTAACCAATGAGAACACATAGTTTTTGTTTTTCGAAAATCCATTTTAAAAACAACAATTGTTGTTTTAAGGCTAACGAAAAATGAGAATACGTACCATTAAAGTACGTTTGTCGACTGTAACGTAGAATATGTACATATATTTCATTGATAGACTGGAAAACCGCCCTTTTACAAATGTGGTGTCAAATGTTGTGTGTTTTGAGCGCTCAATTCAGCTGTGCACACACATAAATATAAAGGAAGTTGTCGGCTATAATTACGTAGATTCACACTCAATTGTCTATGGAAATAGTACAGTGGTAACATAGTTAAATACGAACATAAAACGAAGAACATGAAGGAATTATATTGCACAAGTGTTATTGACTCACAAAGTATACTATGTCGGTATCGCAGCAGCATGTTAGCGCAGCATCGAAACCGAATACTGTGGGGACGCAGCACATCGCATCGACTTCGTCAGAAATTGATGTTAATGCTATGCAGAACGCTAGCACACCACCGTCGGATCAATCGATGGCGATCACTTTCAAGAGTCTTCGAGCTCTTTAGGTACTTCATCGAATTCACAAGGAGTGGCGGATTCGCAAAGAGAGACGAAGAGTGTAGCGCGGCGCACACATCAGCCAAATTATTCTGCATGGCTTCATGAAGCAGCGTACAAAGACCACATACAAAGGGAAGAAATGATAGGTCTTACGGTTAGAAGAATACATGCTAAACGTGATGCAGCAGGCAAAATTGTGTATTCACGAGAGCATGCTTATGATGTGCGTAACAAGAAGGGTTTTAGCGTACAGTCTAGACAGCGAATAATTCAGGCGTTGTATGATAATGTTAGAGCGACAACTGGCTCTCCTAATTGGCTCTCGACCCTCCTGAACATACCACCAAAGAAGAAATACAAAGTAAGCAAGACGAAGGTGAAGAAAGACAAACAAAAAAATACAGCCAAACAGAAGGATGAGTCAATGACGCTTTGCAAGACGGACAATGCATTTGCACGATTCTGTGCAATTATTACGGATGAGAAACACTACGACGGCTTGTATCACTAGAAGAGGGTCATACTCGAGCTATGCTTGACAATAAGACTACCGGAGACAGTAACATATTTTGGGTCGAGGTAACTAACGACTTTATGAATCCCAATTATGCCTGTAACATGACTAACGAAATAATTCTTAGTCGTGGTGAAGCCGATACAAGCAATTCTGACAGCGATGATGATAATATTGACGATGCTATTCTGCGAGCACGAGTAGCTAAGTACATTGACAAGTTTGCTGAACGACGTAGAAAGAAGTCACAATATCCACAGTGGACGAAAGACTGGGATGTCTTGAATGACACCCAGAAGATTATGGTTGAACGAACAGGACGAGTCGATTCTATGGAAATGACATTTATATCACTGCCTCGAAAGATGTTAGGAGACATTATTTGCAAGACAGCCGTGAGAAACAAACTAATCTCTTGGTGGAAAGATGCCATAACTAGCTTTGCGATTGTGCAAACAAATAAGGAGAGATCTGGCCATCATGCAACTGTAGAAATATGGTCTCCGGTCAGTCTAAAATATCAAGATCAAAAGAGATAATGTAAACTTCGATGGAAATTACTAGGTTTCAAATTATATTAAACTAAATTACAATTTAGTCAGTTAGGATTTAGCAGTGGTAGCTTGTGTAAGAATGATCGGTACTGCCTCTTGTTAAGAGCCTAAATATCTTCGATCACACAGGGCGTACCTCTAGCTGTTCTTTATTGAATAATTTTCACTAGAAGTACTAAGTGTTCATGACCACTTGCCTAATTTGTAAATAGACAATAACGTAAGTCACGTTAATACATTAGCTGATATAAATAAAGTTCCATCTGAAGAAAAGTTAAAAAAAAGAAAAAAGACTTATTGGATTTTGGAGATTGGCGGGAGGACCAAAATCTATAAGTAGTAGTTCGGAGATTATAAAATTTAGTTTATAATATCCTACATCTACTAATGTCTCAAATAGGTCCAAGTAGATGAGTCATACCAAATACTCAGGCTATT
The DNA here is from genome assembly GCA_001586965.3 of Sphaeroforma sirkka. Lineage (NCBI taxonomy): Eukaryota > Ichthyosporea > Ichthyophonida > Sphaeroforma > Sphaeroforma sirkka. The sequence goes on along the minus strand of LUCW03002174.1, from coordinate 158,038 downwards.
GGAGCCATCAAAGTGAATTTAGAACACTTTGTAAATATTGGAAAAAGAGTCTGTACTAAACTATTTAAAATACAAATAAAAACCAATGTATTATCTCAATTGATCTTGATATTTTAGACTGACCGGAGGTCGTATTTCTACATAGCCCCCAGTAGCTTTTAGAACTACGAACGTACGTTAAGATACGATCTAGTTGGTAAAGCGAAAACCAAAGTAAAAACGGTTTCGGTCATGACTTATCGAGTAAGTATGTGCCTATATGTACGATTTCAAGACTCATGTTGTACTCTATGTCGTTTAGTATTTGGTCCAGTAACCATTTCCGATGTAGGCGTCTTACGTTTATCATTTGGTAAGGTAATAGCCAAAGGCTGTTCTTCATTAGTAAGTAAGTTTGAACAATTTTCTGCACTGTTGGTAAGCAGATCAGAAAGTTTAGTCACGTAGGAAGTAGGTGGCAAATAGGGAATTTCAGATCCGTCAGGGTTTGTAGTCACTTGAGGAAACCCTTTTCGTTTATCTCGTGTGTTCTTATGTAAACGCTTATTCCATTTCTTATTAAAGATACGAAGAAAGTCGCGAGATTCAGGAAATACATCGGAGGTTAGCCAAGCTACTGTCCCATCCATGAAACGGGTCTTGTAGTAAGTGTAACCGTCTTCGGATGTTTTGTCAATTATATCTTTGACTTGTGACTCCATAACTGGTACATCAGAATCAAATGAGCGAGCGAATGAGAGTTCGGAGGTAGGGATACGGTGAGTGCCTAGATTGGTTACGCTAGTACCATCAATGTTGTTCACTTCGTAAGTATCACTCTTGTCATCATGGTAGGAAATAACAAAAGGTCCTATCGTCTTAGAAGAGAGTTCGGTAACGTTGGCGTTTCGATATATAATGTTAACGTAATCGCCGACTTTGAACTGAACAATGTTCTTAGTGTTATTCCATCGGTCATACGCTTTAAGTAGGACGCGATTTTTGTGCTCGAGTAAACAGGGGTAAACAATGTTCTGCATATGCTCGATCTTTTGTAGCCACGGGGTAGCGTGTTTCTCGGGCGCAGTTTTATCAAACGTTGCTTGTAATTCACTATAGCGGCCAAAGAAATAGTGAAACGGAGTGTTCCAGTTTGAGGATTCATGCAGTTATTCATTTGAGTCTGAACCCATTTCAAATGATAAGGCCACATATCCTCAACGTCGTCTAGTGCGGTACGCAAGAGTTTCTTAAGTTCTCTATGACGTGTCTCATTTGCACCCCGCGTTTGAGGTTTGTAAGGAACACCACGCCTATGGGTCATGCCTGATACGAGTATAAGTGCCTCCATTACGTCGGTACAAAACTGTAAACTTCGATGGAAATTACTAGGTTTCAAACTATATTAAACTAAAATACAATTTAGTCAGTTAGGATTTAGCAGTGGTAGCTTGTGTATGAATGATCGGGACTGCCTCTTGTTAAGAGCCTAAATATCCTCGATCACACAGGGCGTACCTCTAGCTGTTCTTTATTGAATAATTTTCACTAGAAGTACTAAGTGTTCATGACCACTTGCCTAATTTGTAAATAGACATAATAACGTAAGTCACGTCAATACATTAGCTGATATAAATAAAGTTCCATCTGAAGAAAAGTTAAAAAAAGAAAAAGACTTATTGGATTTTGGAGATTGGTGGGAGGACCAAAATCTATATGTAGTAGTTCGGAGATTATATATTTAGTTTATAATATCCTACATCTACTAATGTCTCAAATAGGTCCAAGTAGATGAGTCATACCAAATACTCAGGCTATTGGAGCCATCAAAGTGAATTTAGAACACTTTGGAAATATTGGAAAAAGAGCTTGTACTAAATTATTTAAAATACAAATAAAAACCAATGTATTATCTCAATTGATCTTGATATTTAAGACTGACCGGAGGCCGTATTTCTACATTTCGCAGTTTCTGACCCTTTGATCTTATCCCATGTTTGCCTCTGAGGGACGAAGACCGGAGAGTACGATGGGGATCTCGAAAATGCGGCCCTAGACGCTCATTCATATCTGTACGCGGTGGGCCTGCATCTAGATTATTAAGGTCTTTTTCCATCTCCTGATAGCAAATAGTTATGTATCTTAGCTAGAACTGTAACAACTCTTGGAACGCATTTAAAATCTAAACGCAAGGATTGCCATACACAGAAGGCCCCATTTTGGACCATGATTCCATAGGCCTGCTTGACGTGCATGCGAGATTGGGACTGGAAGTAATTATATGCGTCCCATGCATCGTCCATTGCTTCACGGGTGCCAGGATAGGGTGTAAGCATATGATTGGTACATCTGTAGGCTGCACCACCCAGTACGTAGTAAACCATGAGTAGATTCTCTACTAGCAGGTCATACCTACCATTTCCCAAGCTTGACGATCATGCATACTACCATAAGCCATGATAGAAAATGCAACAAATCTTTAGTTTGCATCATACATGGCTTGGGAATTCAGCCCATAACCAGTCTTATGTCCATAATATAACGACACCTATACTGACATCTATTCAATGGCGGAAAAACTACGCGCACAAATAAGCCATCGGCAACGGCAACACAATGGCTAATCACCCCGTGAGTAGAGTGTGATTTGAACTCTTCTGCTGCTTTGGCAATCTCTTCTTCCTCTTTTGGAAAGCGGAAATCTAGGAAACAACCCATCAATTGCGTATAAAACTCCCCAGAATATGTAGTAAACAGCAGCAGAACAAATCCCAAACGCAATCTTAATATCTTGGTATTTTCCACCGGCTGCTATACGCAGGAAGACAGCAAGTTGTACCTCCACATCTATTGCACCTCCTCTCAATATACCCATCTTTTTGTTTCTCCTGCATGTCGTATAGGGATAATATTATTTATTTCAAAAAATGACAAGTATATATATTACAATGTATGGACATATGGTATGGCTCTCATAGTCGCTGTAGTGGTTCAGGAAAGATTGCTCTCATAGTCGCTGTAGTGGTTCAGGAAAGATTAGCGTTTGCCGGGATTTGCGG
>LUCW03002174.1:145000-150000 GCA_001586965.3 Sphaeroforma sirkka | reverse complement strand
CGCATGGTTCCATATTTGGCCGTGCACAATGTACCGGATGCGCCTGTTGAAGCGTAGCCACCTAGATACGAGGAATGTGGATGCAATTCTGTCAGATACAGTTGATATTCTCAAATGTGCCGTTAATAACAAACCTTCTGAAAGTAGCTAAGGTAGAGAAATTCGGATCAACATGTCAAAAAAAAAATGCCTACGTATCTGCAAAACGTATGCAAGTACTTTGACGTTTCCAAGTATACATAAAAAATGTTAGAGGCGCTGTATTTGTACGTGTACTCACCGATACTGGCCTCACTTCCCGGGTCCATGGCAAAGAACATTCCCTTCTCGAAAGCAAACTCTTGCATGTCCTTCTTCATAATTCCACACTGTACAGTCACCTGATATAGCGTGTGTAGGTAAGAGCGCCAGCGCAAGATTAATCCACGAACGCTGCGGTCAAATAGGAGAAGAATAATCATTCATTGCGAATTGAATCGTGGTTGACTACGTAAATACCTATGCACAACAATAAGAAACATATAGATAGCGTCTATATATATGCAAAGTATACATAATATACCTACATATACACATACACCCACCCACCCACCCATATATATATATATATATATATATATATCAAACTTCTGATACCTGCGCGTCGGCCTCGTGATGCTCCAGTATTTTATTCATACGGCTGAGGTCTAAAGTCACGCCACCCTGAACTGGGATACACCCACCTTCTAGTCCTGTTTAGCATAATTGTCCATACGTTACTAGTGCTGCTTTGCAGTTGCTATAGCACGCACACACGTGTACACTCACACACGATATCATTAGCGATGCTAAGAGTGAGGATGTTCACATAGGCTTTTAAAGTATAATATACTATACTAAGTGTTCTGTAAAGTCTATCCTCAACTTTCCTATTCAACGCCATCAGCCTTTAACCAAGGCAGTGGCAGTATGCGGGCGCAGAAGTAAACGACAACAGAACACTCAACGTACAGATTGTGTATAGCAACTGATATGCTGTATCTATGAAGGAACAGCGATTTCACATTGCACGCAGGAAAAACAGGTACACAAGAAATGAAAGCGGAATGCATTGATCATACCTGTCCGAGCACCAGAAGCCGTGACCGGCAAGCCACGCTCGTGACAGATCGCCATGATTGCCGACGTCTGCAACAGTGAACGGATGCAGTATTGTGCCAGTAAGTTCGACCGTAGGAACTGTACAGTCACATATGAATATCAAAATAGCAGAGCAACAGACTGCTTAAGAGTGTTCAATCTCCTTACCTACATATTTATCCCGTGAAATACTCTGGTATGTGACAAGAAGCAGAGCAAAACACATCTGGCCGTGAGCGACTTTCGTTATTTTGACAGTCGTGCTCAAAGTGAACATGCAGATCGCGTGAATGGTCGTGGGATCATTTATAACACCCATCATATTGCACATTGGGTATGCATCCCGCATGCACAAATATAATGAAGCATATATATATATATATATATATTCTTATGTCCTTTAACTTGAATATCGCATACGGATGTCCGAAAAAGACACGTCAAGTATGGTCTTCTGCACAACGCCAGAAATATCTCTACTTGTAAGTCATCGGCGGTATATCCACTAAAATAAATCGCCAAGTACATAACGACGACGCACCCCAAGTAAGAACCAACTGTATATCACTCATGTACTCAAATGTGTATTAAGAATATATAAAACCAATTTAGACACCCAGTTTTCATTCGCGGATGCGTCACCACTCAACATGGGAACAAACAACCACATGACATATAATCCAATAGGTATCATATGAACTACAAAGTAAAACAGTTATCTTATTCGAACACACATAAAAGGTACCTCTTCAGTCGAGAGAGGGTAGACCACCAGATCGGGAGCTGCCTCTTCGTGGTATGACGCATCGTGCGAGTGCTTAGATTTCTCTGCGGCCCACAGATCATCGTTGGCTCCGCCAAGCACCCGCGCCTTGTCGTTTGCGCACGCTGATAGTAACCGTTCATAGTCTATAGCTGTAATCTGTGGGAGTGATACCTGCGTTTTCAGTGTATACTAATATATATATGCAGAATAAATAACTTGGCCCATAACTGTATTCTGGGGGAGTGATGACTTCGCAATCTACGGATATATACAGGAGAAAGCATATCTGTAGCATCTACAACCTGTCCTGATATATATATATATATATACATATTATGAGATTTCCACAGAAATGGTAGGATCTGCTGGCATAATTTGACAGAGATAATTGATAGTCTTGTGTAGTACGTCATTGTATGTTTTTATATTCGTTCATCTACGTGTACAATGGTCGTGGGTATATTCGGCAGTATCGGAGGCTTCAATGAATGCCAATAGAGTATCGAGCGTAAATATGTAATCTGTGTCCTACGGACTTGTCCGTTCTTCCATAACTTCTACTTTTTCTATATGATCATGAATCTGTTCGGACTTCTGCAGATCTCTTGTATGCTAGATATTTTGATATCAAAGTAGGTATTCAATTCTATGTTTATATATTAATATATTTCGAAAGCTTTCGTCCACATACATATATACACACAAACGATCACAGTCAGAACGCGCCCCTATATACATACACATACGTGCACACACACACGTGTACACACACCCATATATATATATATATATATATATATATATATATATATATATATATATATAATAATAATAATAATAATAATAAGCTATCTATTGAAAAGCTGACGCTTTGAACGACTAACTTCGGACAGGTGAAGTTTAATATGCATATGGACCTCTATCATCGCGATTTCGGCATTTGAGTTTGTATTGGTGCTGTGCTTGTGTTGGTGTTGTAAAGTAAGCTCTGCAGTGGTGCCATCTGAACACTCATACCATCGATTGCCGCGAGAGCTCCGAATGTCGTAAAATTGACTTCAACAATGAAATAGTACGCAGTGGCCAGTAGGACTTAAGAACATAGTCTCAAACGTGATATGGACACTATGGACGAATACTGTTGTGTCTAATTTAGTAGGCTATGGTTGTTCATTCCAACAGAAAATAACTTGCCTTGTTATGTATCATTTGCGGCTTTGTGGACATGACATCCCCAACATTATTGTCAACGTTCCCCGTCATTTGTCTTTACGAATAGAGCGTCGTGAAAGAAGGTAAACAGTGAACATAGTTTTATAATTCATGGTGTATATATACATACATATGAATTCTATAAGGAAGTAATGCATAGTTACCAGTGACTTTATTAGGGGACGGAATGTGATAGAATACCATTGATGAGCTGAAAGAATACTATCGAGATCTATATCTATATAAAGTGAGACCAGACAATTTCCATTCTCAGCTGACTTTACCACTGTTACCAGCTGTCAAAAAATGTTTTGTGACACTTTGACACGAAGCCTTATTACGTGAGTAGTTGTTTTGGGACTTCAGCTATACGTTGAAACGTAAACGTAAATATAAAGTATTTTTTTTTTAAAAATGGGCAAGGAAGCGTCTGAAAGCAACAACTAAATATGAACACCGAGGGAAATTGAAAAATTTATTTTAATAAAATAAAATAACTGTTGCCTTCGAAGAAAAGCGACGTAAACGTTGAGCACAAACGTAAATTTAATTGATTTCACCTGTGCAATAACGTAAAACGTAATGAGGTTAGCTTTGCCACGGACACAGAAGTAGGGCCTACAATTCTGTGACGGAACTCGGAAGTATATTTTAAAAACAGTTGTAAAACTAGTTGTGTACAACTTCGCCGTGAGGAAATGAAATAGTAACCACAATAGTCCACAATAGTCATACTACTTCTTGTCGTTGAAATCATTCTTTAATAGTCTAATAGATCATACAAGGTAGAGCTTGTAGATCAAAGAGCACACATAGTACAGATATAATAATCCCAGGAATATGAGCAGAGCCGGGGGTAGACGCCAAAGGCGAGAGGGCATGGCACGTGCCTTACAAAGTACCCTGAAAAAAGTTATTATCTGAAAGCGTAGAGCGAGGCGAGTACTATGAAGCGCATCAGATGTACCGAACGGTGTACTTCCGGTACGTTCAGTGTATACATACATAATTACTAATATGTATGTATGTATGTATGTATGTATGTATGTACGTGTATGTATGTATGTATGTATGTATGTATGTATGTATGTATGCATGTATGTATGTACATGTATGTATGTATGTATGCATGCTGCGTGCGCATGTACGTACGTATGTGCATGTACGTATGTATGTATGTATGTATGTGCATGCATGTATGCATGTATGTATGTATGTATGTATGTACGTACGTACGTGCATGCATGTATGTGTGCATAAATGTATGCATGTGATGTATGTGTGCATGCATGCGTATATATGATATATGTGTGTGTGTGTGTTTGTATGTATGTATGTATGATGTATGTATTGTACATTGTACGCATATATGCGCATACGTGTTTATATATATATATATATATATATATATATATATCATGATGATAGATAGAAAGATAGATCGATCAACTCAGTCGACCGATACATACATACATACATACATACATATGCATACATACATGATCCATATCCATACATACACACACACGTGTCACGCGTCACGCATATATATATATATATATGTGTGTGTGTGTGTAAAATATATATGTATATATATATATATATATATATATATATATATATATATATATATATATATACACATTTTACACACACACACACACACACACACATATATATATATATATATATATATATATAAATAATTTTTATGTTCACGAGGGTTAGATGTATCTACTTGGAATGCTATATGCTGTGGAATGTCTTTGAATGGACGAAAATATATGCACGGAGAAGTACCCACTCAAGAAGTTGTCGGAGTGAGTAGCAAGGGGCGAACACTACGAGGCGCATCAGTTGCATTCACACTTCGGGTATATATCTTCTTTTTGTGTAACAAATT
>LUCW03002174.1:120000-140000 GCA_001586965.3 Sphaeroforma sirkka | reverse complement strand
ACCCACAAACTTACGATGAACGTTGATAATAGTGCCGCAAAAGGGACTACTACGTTCAAGGATCAGGGAGCCAGTGTCGAGTGGGCTGTCAAAATGCAGATATTTAACGCCGACAGCGATTTATACGAAGCTTGCAGAGACGGTGACTACATCAATATGAACTGGCACATCCACGTAGGCAAGCCCTTTGGAGGATAGGGGGTAGGTGCGGAGTGTGGTGCCATGGCCAGCAGCCCCCCCCCTGGGAGGACACATTATGATCCTACCTTTGCCTGTGGACCGGCTAGTGATGAAGTAGAGGCCTGCGCTGCAATAGATCGCAGCGTGGGCAGCGATGACTTCGTCTACACATGTAGCCCTGATGAGTATGAGAAAACCCCATATGCATGCGAGGTTGGGGACTATTCTGGTAAGTATGGTGCACTCAAGTTTAAGATTGATAAGCACAACAAGAACATTGCTAAAGTAGTCGCCATTGATATTGATGGGTACGGACCGCAGCTGAAGTTGATAGAGAACAGAGCCATTACATTACATTGTGGATCACCCAGAATTTTCTGCGGAACCCTTTCCACCGGCACTCGCAAATACACGACCACTGGCCACACGGGGAACAATAACAAGGATCGAAACCGCAACGGCGGCAAAAAACACAAGAATCGCAACGATTAAATCATTGATGACTTTATAAATAAAACTTGAATTAAAATATTTAGGTTTAATTGAACAATGATAAGTGTTAGTGTGCTCAGCTGACTGCGTCGAGCGTCAGAGTACACATGAGACAAACCACGATATCAAAGTGCCAGAGGCAGACAAATTTGTATTTGGGATAATAGAACCGTTGATCTGAATGAAAGGTGTCATACTAATATGATTTCGGCTGCAACGTCCTTGACCATTCAACTGTAACTGATTAAATAAGCATCCATAAGGGGCACTCTGCTCGACAAACGAATTTTAATCGAACATACATCGAAAAAAGGTTGGTTCTGCAGTTCCACGTGAAGCAGAGGCAGCCAAGTCGCAAGATTTGACATGATCCTCTGTGGAAACCTCCAATTTAGTTTGGGTCAAAAGCTAACATTTATTTATTATCAATATATACATCGCGAACTCCCACCAGCTCGACGAAGGCGACTCAACTGACGTTGTAAACTGGTTGAGCAAAAGCTAACATTTATTTATTATCAATATATACATCGCGAACTCCCACCAGCTCGACGAAGGCGACTCAACTGACGTTGTAAACTGGTTGAGCGACAGTCGTATACACCTGTACGACAACCGGTCCCACACGAGTCGATCACTGGTTTAAATTTTCAATTATCTTCCTTGCTGCAGGGCAAAAGGGGAGACAGGCGGATACGCTGAAATTAGCATTTATATCAGACAGCAAGAAATGCCATACAAAGTAGAAAGCACGCGTTTCTCCCTATTGTAGCCTGGCTAATCCATGTGCTAAGCAGTAAAAGTACGGAAGCGTCTCACGATGACTACAACTATGTAACAGCAAGTGCAATAAAAAACCTGCAATATATGATAACTATACCTGTTGTCCTGATTTGGGATTCTTCACGGTTTCATCTACTGACAGGATCATACAAGCGGCCTCGGCGGCGGCTCCGATAGCATTGATCTTCATGACCGCAGGCTCCCACACAAATTTCTCCATATTGTCGCTTATATCTTCTGTGTTGATATCCACTCCGTACCACATGCCACCGTTAACATGCTTCGTTCGTAACTTGGTAAGGATCTTGGTTATATCAAAGCCGGCGTTCTCACAGAGCTGTCGCGGGATAATTTCGAGCGCTTGGGCGAAGGCTCCGATAAGTAACTGTTGCTTACCCGGAATAGTACGTGCGTGTTCGCGCAGATATCGGCTGAGTTCCATCTGAGATAATTATTACAATAGCAAATAGATCAAATAGTGTTATGTGTGCATGAGCACTAAACTATTGCTGTAGAAATCGTACAATGGCAGATGTACTGAACTAGATACACTGATCTGAACTATAGATCGAAAGTAACAACCAACGTCTCAAAGGGACAAACCAGGCACCAAATACCTAGAAAGTGCGAGGTGCACCAATAGACTAAAAAGGTGGTTCAAATGTTCGCATCCATCACCAAAAACTTTCAATATTCACTGAAATGGTTATGGAATGATGCAACAAGGCACAAAATAGTCAATCAAACTCATTTGTGGTACAATACGCTTCGATGAACGAACTACAACTTACCCCTTACAAGCTGGCCCCTTTTACAAAAAAATTAGATGTGATTCGCGGTACAATATACATGCACGAAACTTCCACTCTGAAAGCTAGCCGCAGCCGCATTACACTTGTATTCATGCCAAAATACATTAACAAATGTACGCTTAACCATTGTCCATTTAGAACGCACAAAAGATAAGATCCCCTACAAAAATGACTCAAAGCACATACGAGCACAGCCCACACACCTCGATAGCACCTCCACCAGCCACAACAGTGTCGCTCTTGAGCGCGCGTCTGACCACCATGATGGAATCGTGCAGTGAACGTTCGGTCTCTTCAATGAACTGGTCCGCACCTCCACGAAGCAGGATTGTGGATGTGCGTGCCTTCTTGCACCCGGTGAAGAAGTTGAACCGCTCGTTTCCAATCTGCGTCTCCTCGAACAGCTCGCACTCACCCAGGCTGCTGTTGAGATCCGAACACGTGGCTTGTACCACACCCCCACACGCCTTGACGGTACGTCTTAGATCGTCCAGCGAGACACGCCCGGCACAGAACACATCACGGTCGGCAAAGTACTGGGTGGCCACATCTCCGATGGGTAGCTTGGATAGCACCACCTTGGCCCCACTCTGCACGATCTGGTCTAGCTTCTCGTATAGAATGGTCCACTCCGCGTCAACAATCTTCTGGTATTCCGAGACATTATCCACACGGACCTCGGCGTTGTCCCGCTCGGCCTTGAGCTCGAGTTCTACGTTCAATAGGGCAATCTTGGGGTTTGTGTATCGTTTCGGTTGCATCTCGAAACCGGCGTAGGAGAACGTCTTCTTGAATGCTACGCCCTTCACCAGCATCGATTCCTCGATATGTCCGCCCGATACCTTCTTGATGCCAATCATATCAAGAGGCAGATCATCCTCGAGTACCATCACGGCGTCAACCACCATCTTTGTGAAGAAATCAGAGTGACTTGATAGCAGCTTGGAAGACATACTCGTCGCAGCACACTTCAGCAGCATATCACGCGTAGCGCCCTCGTCCGAGCGAGAGATCTGTACCGCAATGTCCTTGATGTGTTGTATGGCCAGGCCGGCCGCCTGTCGGTAGCACTTGGAAATGATCTGCGGGTGCACACCTTCCTCAATAAACGCCTTACTCTCCTTGAGCATATCTGTAGCCAAAAGGACCACACTTGTCGTACCGTCGCCAATCTCGGCGTCCTGTGATTTAGCAATATCTACCAGTGTTTTACCAGCTGGGTGCACAATATCGAGCAAACTCATAATCGTAGCGCCGTCGTTGGAGATGGTCACCTTACCGGCGTTATCCAGAACGAGTTTGTCCATACCACGGGGACCAAGTGTTGTGCGTACAGCCTCTCCGATAGCCTGGCATGCATTAATATTGCTGATAAGCTGTGCTCTGCCTTGCGACGTGTCTGTGCCTTCTTTGAGTAGAATGATTGGGGGACGCTGTGGGTTCGAAGAAAACGATATTGGTAAGAACCTATGAAGGTTCGGTCAGTAAAGAGATATAGCCTAGAGAGGCTAGCTAAAATCCGAGAATACGTACAATGTATTTGCGCCTACCTTGTCGATTGTACATGCAAATCATTAAATAATTTGTGGTGCGTGTGAATGGATGAACAGATTTGTGCCTACCGACACCCTCATGTACATCTAAGAGTGTGATTAATTATAAGAACTCTTCTAGATGCATCTAGATTGGTTTATCTGCATTGATATATATATATATATATATATATATATATAATTATATATATATAATTATATATATATATAAATGTATATATATAAATATATGTATACATGACAATATAAAAAACGATATTTTAAGGGATTGAAGCTAAAATGAAACATATCAGCGTGACAATGCATTACACATGGGTATGCAACTTCATGTATATACCAACTTTTACCACAAGCATGGACTGTATGGACTCAGTTATGTGTACCCAGTACATATGTGTGCTATACGTATAAAGCATCTATTAAATGAGGTATAACAGAGAAAAGATCCAAAAAATTATGTCGTGACAACAAAGTACATACCTATGGAAGTATGTGTATACATAAATATTGTATACACACACACACACACATACATACATATATATATATATATATACGCGAATCTTACAAGTGCAAACATATAAATATACATTTGTATGAACCAATACATTATATATATATATATATGTGTGTGTGTGTGTGTGTGTGTGCATGTAAAGGAAAAAGTAGCGCAATCCAACAAATTGAATCTACAATACATGTTCTACAGGTTTTTAAAATTCAAATGCCATACCTCAAGATGTTCGATTGCGAGTTAATCCCTATACAAGCTTGTCGTAATGCTTAATGCAAAGAAAGTGACAACTCGAAAATTATCGACAAATACATGTAATTATAACTATATATATATATATATATATATATATATATATATATATATATATATATATATATATGTATATAAGTGATCGCGAGCATATAGAGTTGACGCAAGCAATGACTTTTATAAAAATGCACCAGTGGGAAGTCGAAGCTACACTATATTAGACAGACAGAGAAAAAAATGTATATTGTTACCGACGCCATCGATAGACAATCAAATTGAGTGCCTTCTCATTGTCATAGGTCTCCAACTACCACAAGCAGGTACGACTTTCAGGAACATACGATAATTTCGCATACAGGGATGTACTTATGATTGAAAAAAAGATCGATTCCAAAAAGAATACACACACACACTCATATATATATATATATATAGACATGTATACATACACACCCATACACATCACACATACACACATATATATATATATATATATATATATATATATATATATATATATATATATATATATATATATATATATATATATATATATATATATATATATATATATATATATATATATATATATATATATATATATATATATATATATATATATATATATATATATATATATATATATATATATATATATATATATATATATAATATATATATATGTATATATATATATATATATATATATATATATATATATATATATATATATATATATATATAATGCATATATAGCACAATGTACATCGTAACATAAATATCGAAAATGTTCGCTGCCATACGAATACATACCATGCCGCCCGGTCCTCCTTGTGCCATCATATTTGGATATATACTCGTATTCTTCCGACTTTCTGACTGATTATATATTTATTTAAACTTATTGCAATTCTCTAATATAAGCGTGCAATACCGTGCCTGATATAATAGACGTGTATATCCTCACTTTACAATGCAAAGAGGTCAATAAACACAACACATAGATAAGTTAAAAAAATGGTGTCGAACGTGTCGCGTAGTCAAAACCCAGGGTCCACGCGGCTCAGCCCTCGACGTCAAAATTATTTAGCGCTTTTTCTCGAAAGGCAGAGTAGAAAAACTGTGCAAACCATATGCGAGACAAAATTAACTAAGGTTTATCATCTGGTTGTTCCAGGCCGTATAAAACCTCAAAGCCAAAATAAAACCGATGACACTTATTATGCGATGACATCATGTGTGATGTGTGATCAGTATTGGATCAATTTTGGGGGGCAAATATATTTTGTATACTATTTACAGCTGAAATACAGCATAGCCTTCTAAAAAAGAGCAGGCGGCTATGATTCCTTTTTTATTTGTTAAAAATTGTAATACATATATAATTCTTCTGGTAATAGTGTCGTTGGTCACTGTGCATTTGGGATGTGCAGGAACACTGGAACAGACTGTAGGCGTTGTGGAATGTACAGTAATAGGATATAGACGCAGTGGAGACGTGAACGTCATACATTTTCATACCATTCAATTCGTTTCACGATTTGGTTGCTCTTCTGGCAGCCCGTGTACGACGATCTGGACACTTTATCCATGGCAAACACGGCGTTTACTGTCAACTTGTTTGTTGATTGCTGTGACATTTTAATCATATTTTAGTTGGAGTCGAGCCTGAGGTTAGGGCTACATACTATATAACTATCGTGAATGTCAGTTAAGGGTGCTAGTTGGTGTCACATATCATTTTGGACAGTTGAGAGGTATACACTTACCATCTGTCAGAAAAACATTCTAATCCCGTACAACTCAGGTCGGTTCTGTATATATAATATACATATATATATATCCTCTTCAATCATTTGTAGCATCTTCTAGTAGAAGGCATGTATCGCTCAAGGTGTGTATGGAGCCACACAAACACAGGTGGCATTTATCCTGCTAGACCTCTACAGCATGTCACACACACAATTCGGAAGGTCGTTCCGAGTATAATAGACCACGCTCGAGTTAGTACGGTCGGCGTTCGATGCATATCTAATACATCGGAAACATCGCTTAAACGCAATCCTCTGCGACAATCCAACCACAACCACAATCACATTCAACAAACTACACCTAAGCTGAGGGTTTCGAAAGCCCTGCAAAGTTCGGCTGCAGCGGCTGAATTGAAGTTGCCGCATGCATTGCCCTTCACGGATTTCCTGACGGATTCCTTCGGTAGACATCACACATACCTCCGTATATCGTTAACAGAGTCCTGTAATCTACGCTGTACATACTGCATGCCCGCAGAAGGAGTTGATCGCCAGCCTCGATCGCAGTTACTGTCAACAGATGAGATAGTACGGCTAGCTGAGTTGTTTGTGGCACAGGGTGTGGAGAAGATACGGCTCACGGGAGGCGAACCGACGGTCAGGAAAGACTTCGTTCAGCTCTGTGGTATGTTGTGGTGAGTCCATTTCGACGCATGTGGTCTTTTTTTCGATAGATCGTTTTAGCTTTTTACGAATAGCGATATATTTGGTTGTATGGGAGTTTATCTCTAGCTCGCATTGTTTGAGTGTGGTGAAATGTAGGTGTGTATTTGATATTTGGACTCCATCTCAGTGCACTTACAAGTAAAATTCATGGTGGTGTGCATAACTCAAGAGTGCTCTCCCATTGCCATACATACGTGCACACCCTTTAATGAGATGTTTATTGGCGGTACGACCCCGACATGCCAATTGAGATGTAAATTCTAGATGTTTTAGATTGGCATTTATATATTGGGTGTTCGTATGCAGCTGGCATCGCTGTACCGGCGTCCATATTGATGAGTTTCGGTAGCAAACATTTATCGCTCGTTCAACTAGTCCATTTCAATCACTTTGATATTATCGGCAATCCACTATACTGACGGTTAACGTTGTCTCGTATATACACATTTTGTAGTGTACTTAGTTGATAGGCCACTTTTTTTTGGTCGAACTTGCAGTTCAGGCTGCGCGACAATTTATGTGTACAGTCTGCATGTTAATTTGATTTTATGCTGTTCTGTACGTTTTACGAACCTATGCGCTTAGTTGATCGCCGTGTGGTGACAGAACACGACTTTTCATTAATGTACCTATCGTTGAAGTGTAAAGGTGCGATAGAATTACATACACATATATAGCACACGGCCTACAGTAGCTAGTCTGACAGTTGTGTAAACGTCCCCACCCTTTTTTTGTGTGCAACAGAGCGTCTTGGGAAGATCGAAGGACTGAAGGGATTAGCTTTGACCTCGAATGGTATTGCTTTGGAGAAAATGCTGCCAGCCCTAAAGGTATCTTGATTTTTGGTGCGAATTGTCTACACAAGCTTGATCTTGTCAGAATTTATCAACAGATTTTTACGTTTACTGAATTTTACCCCGCCAATATATATATATATATATATATATATTATATATATATATATATGTATGTATGTATGTATGTATGTATGTATATATATATATATTGTGCACTAACATGCCTTACTGTTACTGCGCGAAGGATGCTGGAGTTACACAGATAAATATCAGCTTGGATACCCTTGTAGCCCCTAAGTACCATCTGATAACTCGGCGGCCTGCGTTGAAGAGAGTTCTATCCTGCATTGATGCCGCATTGGCTATGGACTTCCCTAACCGGTTAAAGCTCAATTGCGTGGTAATCAATGGGTTTAATGATGATGAGGTATTGTAATTTCGTGCGTCAACTTTTTTTTGTATGGTGGTGTCGCTTCGTATATCACAATTTTCACTCGTTGAACCAGTTGAGTGTGTTGCCCAAGCTGTTCAAACTTTCTCAATGTCAGACGTTGCTGACAATTGTTTTGCTCGAATTTTCAGGTGAACGATTTCGTAGAATTTACGCGGACACGGGATATCGACATTCGATTTATCGAATACATGCCATTCGGTGGCAACAAGTGGGATGATAAGAAGTTCATCTCGTATACCTCGTTACTGGAAGAGATAGGCAGAAAGTATACAGATATTCTTAGGTTACAGGACCATCCGAACGATACATCAAAGGTAATTCAAAGGGGCATTTCATTGCGAGTGCCATTGTCCGTTTGTCAGATTTTCTGCCGATATATCTGGCTTAAAATTGCAAGGCATTTGGTGAATGTGTTGTTGGAGTGTCGGCATGGAGATAGCATCTATGGTCAGCGGAGTGTTTTTATAAAGCTGCAGTCATTGCCATTTCAGTACCACGGGTTATGATATTTTCCCGCCCAGGTATCTAAAAGGTGTATTCGAAAGATTCGTACTAATTCTAAAAGTCTCCCCATGTGCCCATGAGGCTATGCAAACGTCTGTATATGAAGTTCGTATGTAGTACTGATCAGGCATGCACCAGTCCATCTTCTCACAGCGCAATGTCACTATGTTTCCACAGGCCTATAAGGTGGATGGCCATGAGGGGCAGATTGGATTCATCACATCTATGAGCGATCATTTCTGTGGAACATGCAACCGACTGCGCATTACAGCCGACGGCAATCTCAAGGTCAGTGGAGCATTTCACACAATCGGGGGGGAAATGTTTATTCACTTACGATATCGATGCTGGGCTACATATATTCACTACCACTCCATTGTCGTAACGATAACATGTCAAGTGTGTTTGTTGGAAGTATGTAGTCCAATTTATTTAACAGCGTGTTCAACTTGCTTAGACTCGATATCGTACTTGAATTTGAATGCAAATCAGGTGTGCTTATTCGGAAATGCCGAAGTCAGTTTGCGAGACGCCATCAGAGACGGCGAGAACGATGAGAATCTGGGGGAGTTGATTGGGGCCGCTGTGCGAAGGAAAAAATCGCAACATGCTGGCATGTATGCGCTTTCACGTAGCGAAAATAGGCCAATGATACTCATAGGGGGGTAGTGAGAATCTCTTGTAATATCATAGCTATACTTAGACGATCTGTTCACAATGGCCCTAAAATTAATGTACTCACTCACAAAGGGATAAGCTTGTCATCTAGAAAGCTGTCGTTGTACAACGGATGCTACAGCTTATTCTCGCAAGCGGTGGTGGCAAATTGTGTGTTTATTGACAACAAAGAAGTTAATATCACTAACAACGTAGTATAGTCTTCTCCGTTTATTTATAGACCTCTGACTGCCCAAGAGCCCTTCAAATGGTACGGAAAGGGTAAAAATGGCTACACCTGTGGCACACTAAGGTACCAAACGCATGTCGGGATTTCGTGAAAACACAATGCAATACGAAAACCACTTTGGTATTCGTGATTTCGTAGTCATATGGAAGATAAGCGTCTTTTAAGTGGCAGGGCTTTAGGGTTTTAGCTCGCTACTCTCTCATAATTAAAAAAAAAAGTTATGCGAGTCGGGACTGTCACTCTCAAAAAACAATGACCCTCATAAGGATGAAATAAAAATTCCTTTAGCGTTTAAAAAGGTCATAGCCTTCTTAATTTTAGGTAAAAATAGTCAAAGTTCGAATATAACCGTTTTTTAAACTGTAAATATACGCGTGTTTGTTCAAAAATAGAATACATTTTTATATTTTCAAAAAAAATAAATATGTAAATATCAACTTTGCTTTTACGTTGAACGTTTACTGCATCATGGGCAAATGAGTGAGGTGGTCGGTAGAAAGCTGTCTTATGATATTATCGTTATCGGATCTGATTATCTATTTACATTTGCTACTGGTCTTGACAACTATTACATATATTGTCCTGCTATGTATTCGAGCAGCCCTATTTCGCGGATTTGCCTATATTTACATAAATATCACAAAATACTGGACACCATTACGAAGGCCATGACATGATAGTACACACTGACAGTCGGTGTAGCAATGTCCGCTAATAAGGATGGGCTATGGTTAGACACCACAGGACCGTCGGACGAGGATATGGAATGCACCCCACCAAATGCCACACCTGAAACACATACTCAAAAAGACAAGAGACCTCAAGATGATAGACTCTCACCTACTAAACCCAGGGTGTCTGGATCTAACGGAAGCGATACTCGTACAACCAATAATGGGTCAAACCGTAGCAGACGAACATATCATTCGAGGAGTTCGTTGTCTGCTCGATCTCAAAGGTTACACCGCCCATCTAACCCCGAGCTCTTGGACTCGAATCGACTGAATGAGTTGCTGCGTACTATAGAGATCGGCAAAGCGAATACCAACAGGGCGACAGAAGATGCGAGTTTTTTAGAAACAGCCTCCACCGCACAATATCAATTAGAACATCGTAAACATCGGTATGTGACTATTTGAGGGTTTGGAGATAAGTGTCAAGGTTTGTTAGCTCGTGGAGTTGTAAACATCTCGGCAGAGAAAGAAAAAACAGATATATAAATTCAGTAGACGTAATATAGCGGGCATGTTTGTGTGATATTTATCCGTCAAATGTCGAGGAAAAACATGAAAATTAACTATCTACATGTGCAAACGTACTTATTTATGATCGAATGAATTCTATAATGATATATGGACATGTTCTTTAATTTAAGTCTATAAACACGTATAGTCATTGTTGTAATATATCACGATCCATATGCATGTGTATGCGTCCGTGCACATACATACACACGCAATCAATCGATATGCTCAT
This sequence comes from Sphaeroforma sirkka, assembly GCA_001586965.3. Lineage (NCBI taxonomy): Eukaryota > Ichthyosporea > Ichthyophonida > Sphaeroforma > Sphaeroforma sirkka. The sequence goes on along the minus strand of LUCW03002174.1, from coordinate 128,799 downwards.
GTACATATTTGTGCGTGTACACACGTATCGTGTACACACACACACATACATACATGTATGCACACACATATACACATACATGTACGTGTACAAACATGCATACACACAAACACACGCGCATACACACACACATGTATGCATATATATATATATATATATATATAATATATATATATATATATATATATATATATATATATATTCATATATTCATCCATCCATGCATAAATCCATCCATTCGTCTGTCTGTCGATCTGTCAGTAATGCGTAGCGTATATATGTATAATATATGATATGTATGTAATATATATATATATATGTATATATATATATAATAATAATAATAATGTAATGATATATGTAATATATGTAATGACATAATATAATGTAATATAATATGTAATAATAATAATAATAGCCAATAATAAATGCAATATAATATATATAATAATTATAATAATGTAAAATATATATGTATGTAATAATGCGTATAATACATATGTATGTGTGTGTAATAATAACCAATGGTTAAATGTATAATAATAATAATGGCACAATATTAATATGCTGAATGACATATTGAACAATAATGTGTGTGATGCATAATAATAATAATACATATAATATTAATAATGCCAATAATGTCAATGCAATAATAATATTAGCCAATAATATGATACATTATGTGTAATATTATTAATAATGGCCAACAATAATAATATGTGTAACCAATGCATGTAATAATAATATTATTGATAATAATATGTGTAATGTGTACCAACCAATAATATTGCTGCAATTAATAATGATAAATGTTATTATAACCAATGTATGATTGTGTGTCATGTAATAATGTAATGTGCACGTATTGAATGTGTAATAATATGTCAATATGTATGTGCGTATGTATTGACAATATATAATATGTAATAATAAATAATATCAATGGCCAATAATTGCATAATAATGTGTATGTGTCAATAATAATGATAACCAACAATGTGTGTAATATTGCCAATAATAATAATAACTATTGTCATGATGTGTGCGTGGTAATAATGGCAATGCGTATGCAATATAATAATAATATTATTAACAATAATTAATGTAATATTGTAATAATGCGTGCATGCATTAATAATAGTAATGATGTGTATGATAATATAATGTGTCAATGGTAACAATAATCAATGCGTATTAATTATGTGTTAATGACATGTCAACATACATGTAATAGCCAATAACAATGTTGGCAATAATGCGTAATAATAATGACATAATATTGTAATAATGTGTGTATAATGATGTGGTACATGTTATTGTATAACATTGTCAATAATGTGTATTATGTGGCACATTATGACAATACATGGCGATGGCTAACAGTCAATAATATAATGCATATATTGTAATATGTGTGTAATATGTATGTGTGTCAATGTAATGTCAACAATGTGTATAACAATATTGTATTGCCAATAATATGTGTATATAATGGCAATATTGTATATGATATAACCAATAATAATATTAGTTGCCAATAACAATGACATAATAAATAATAATACATGTGTATGTAATAACCAATATGTGATTGATATGGTATTGTCAATGTTGATATGTGATGTATGTTGCCAGTGCGCATGTGTGTATAAATTATTATTGGTGCTGCATATAATAATAATAATAATAATATAATAATATATAATAATATAATTATAATGCATATATGCAATACATATATAATGCATTAATATTATATATGTATATATATATATATATGCGTAATATACATATATATATATATATATATATAATATATATATATATATATATACATGTATATATATATATATATATATATATATATATATATATATATATATATATATATATATATATATATACATATATTATGCATGCATATATACATACATGTCTGTGTACATATGTACGTGTATGTACGCGTTCTGCGTTTTTGTTGTTGTGTACGTATACAAGAACATAAATACGGATACAGATTTCGATATTTTCATATCTATATTCATATTTTTTCCATCGTTGTTTGCTCGATATTTATTCTCTATGGATCATTTTGCCCGTTAAACTGTCTGTATATATACACTGAATAATCACTTTGTACGTATTTTTTGTTCAAGGGTGGTACTCTTATGAGGCATGGTTATGAGATCCTAGGCTCTTGAACTAGTAGTGTGTATGTATTTCAGTCAGAGTCTCCGTCTTAACTACAACCTCTGTCTTATACTCTAATCGATAGCACGAATCATGTTGGAACACCTGTGGAAAAGCTCTTAAAAGCTAGCGATCGTCATCCTGGTATACATGAGAGTGCATCGTTCGACTTTTCGACGCTACTATTAGACAGAGCTGCAAACAACTCGTCCGAGAACTTAAACCAGCATGCAATTAGATTAGGCCGTCAACAACGCAATATGCCATCACCATCTAGTATGCAATTTGAGGCCTCCACAAGCCCGCGATTGACCCCTCCACGCACTGGAGGGCCTCGTGTTCTGCGTTCTCAATCCGTCAGCACACACGAGAATTCCAATGCGAATATATCGGCCTCTAATCCCGTTCGCAGTGTACGGGGTACGACAGAGGCCATATCCGAAGCCGAAGAGGTTGATGTGCCGCTGATTCATTTAACTGAGACAGAGCGGGAGGAGAATCTTCTTCAGGCCGTGTGCTTTGTTGAGGACGCGCTGAACGGCCGAAACTTTTATCACCGCATCGACGAGTTCGGGCTGAAGTGGTACTACAGGATTTACTATCACTCTTATATAACTGCACTAGTGCGACTGTGCTCGATCGTGTACCTTCTTGTAGCTTTGATGGAGAAATCACATCCTACCCTGGCCCTCATCATCGATCAAGTGATCATTTGTGTCATCGCAGCCTATACCATTCTAAAGTTCTTTCTTTGCGGCAATGCGAAGTTTTTTTTTCGCCACTGGGACATAGTCTGCAGTTTAGCCATTATGTTATCAGAGGTAAGATTGAGACCAACCAAATCAATAGCTCTCCCTTTTATATGGCTGGCCATGGCGGAAGTTGCAATAATATCTCAAGCTCGTACGGTTGTCACTTAATTTTTTTGTAGAGATCGTTAGTTTAACAAATGTTTATATATCAAATACAGATAGAGTTGATTGTTGAGATGATGGGATATGCTTCCGCTACTGACTTTCGCATACGGCGATACATGAAACCGGTGTTCTTTGTCTGTTTCTCCTCGTGGCTAAAAGCTACGATAAAGAATGTTGCCCGGACAGCCATCAAGTATGCACGGAACAGCAAATCACAGCTTGGAAATAGGTTTATAAATTTGTTCCGTTGTCTATCGTAAGCATCCCTGTGACTCCAGCCCGACCCTAGTTTCCATATTTGTTGGACGAACCCGATTTTTAGGCCTTTTTTCCTGATCACTCACAGAGTGCTGCCGCTACTGGGAATTCTGGCTTACTTCATATTGTTCATGGCTGTTCTCGGGCTGATACTATTCTCAGGTGTGTATATTGCGTCTCACAAGTTGCGTACGCTCTGGATCTGTTCTTTATCAAATATGCTCCGCTCCTACCCGTTGACTCAAGTATTCCACCACAAATATTGTATTTGTTCTTACGCCTGAAATCAAATATACACGTATATTTTTGCTACACTTATACAGGAATACCTGAGGGCAAAGAGAGCTTCTCCAATCCTCTCAACGCCACAATGTCTCTGGTGGTGCTTCTCACAACCGCCAACCATCCCGATGTGATGATGCCCTTCTACTCCATCAACGGCTACTACGCGGCCTTTTTTGTCGTTTTCCTGCTGATTGCCACTTTCTTCCTTCTGAATATCGCCACCGCTCACATGTACTACCATTTCCGAGGGTTTCTCAAATCGTCTCTATCCAATCGACGTTTGCGACACCATGCTGGTATCAGAGCGGCCTTCGAGTTGCTCGACATGCTGTCTCCTGAACTTAAAGACGCCGTGGATGTAGGAACAGTGCACAAGTTTGTGTGTAGGGTATCTGAATTGCAACAGTATCAACCATTTATCCTGCAGATGCTGGACTCGCATGTTGGCAAATCGGTCAACTTTGACGAGTTCTATATCTTAACCAACATACCACGCCAACTCAGCGTGGAGGTGATTACACCCAAACATCCACGACCATGGGGTTATAACGAATTCTCCTTCAAATTGCTGGACATTGTACGGAGTCCCATATTCGGCATTGTGCAAGACATTATGATGTTCCTAGGCTGCGCTTGCAGTATCCTGTCTGTCTTCAACTCTCTCAATATTCTCAGCGTGGATGTCCATTTCCACATAGCAAGTTTGTTTCTTGTCAGCTTCTATCCCATGGAGATCCTCATACTCGTAGTCGGATATGGTAAGTTCTTTTGCCGTTGATCGCTGCTTATTCTCTGCAACGCCGCAAAGTACTCTTAACACTTACATCGTCGCGCCAATGGGCTAACCTATAGCTGCCCTGTCTTCTTGATAGGTCCCCTGCATCGTGTATCATACCAGATTGGTACATACGTTGCGTGATAAAATAGATTGATATATAAATCATATACATGTCCACTAGGTCCTAAGTATTACTTCCTGCGCAACCGGTGGCACATGTGGGATTCGCTGCTGGCTGTGCTATTCTTGGTGGTGCGTGTGGGGCTCGTATCCTTGTTCTTAGCTTCAAATCCAGAGCATGCGGACTTCCGATGGCAGCTCTTCTGTCTTTTACTGTTCGGATGGCAGTCCCTACGTATCTGTCGGCAGGTAGGAACCAGTATCAATATACAATATAGGAAAGCAAGCTTACACGCTTGCACGCCCGCCTTATGAGATCGAAGCCATTTTCGAGTACTTTCCGAAATGGATGCAATTAAAAGTGACGAATTATATACGGTAGATACCGATACCAGTATGCTTTCGCTACAGGCAGGCCATATTTAAGTGTGTCCTGCGACTTCATGTCCAGATGTCCAGACGCAATAGTGCCGTGCTCCTTGCCGTCCATAAGGACCTACAAATATTCTTATTCTATTTTGCTCACTCTCGCTTCACCTTCTCATATTAACAGGTGCCAGTACTAAGAATCTACTTTGGTGTAATCTCCAATATCATGCAGTCCTTGCTCAGCAACGACACCGCCCTATTCTCGTACGTGCTGCTCTTTTTCTACGGTTTTGCCGCACTTGGACATGATCTTTTTGCAGGCTCCGTAACCAGCGATAACCCTTTGGTCGCCAACACCGAATATGCTCGATTGGACTACTGGGCGAATAATTTTGATGATATTCCCACTTCGATGATGGTATGTTGTTGTTATAGGTCTAAAGTAAGGTTCAATGGTGACTTCTATTTTCTGATTGTTTGAGTAGTAGAGAATTAATACTGAAAATCATTTTTGTTTGAATGACTGTAGGAACAATCGTATCATTCTAGTGGTAACGGTTTTTCAATATCTCCGGAAACAGCAGTTGACGAAAACTGATTATGATTTCATTCTTGCACTATTCTTAGACTCTGTGGGAGCTCATGGTCGTGAACAACTGGTTTATTATCATGGAAGCATACGTGGCAGCAAACTCACAATGGTATGGTGTGCCGCTCGAACCAAAACTTCGCGTAACTGCACTTCTGTAGCCACTTGCCATCTTCTCATTCTACTGCAAACCTTGTCTCCCCATTTACTGCACGGTTGGTTGGACGTCCTCATTTCTTGATCTGAGGCGCGACTCCATTTTTTTATTAAAACGACCTACTGATTTATTATTCCATTCGTGTTCCCAGGGCGCGTGTCTATTTTATTGCGTGGTACGTCGTCAGCGTAATCTTGATATTCAACCTACTTGTGGCATTCATCTTGGATACCTTCATAGTGAAATGGGTAAGTATTTTACGTGCCGATGGAGTATTTGAATACAATACCTTGAATATGATTTATGGACATTCAAAAATTGTATATAGTGCAACCAACACAACGATGCCATCGTGCTATTAGTTTCTCTTTATTCTTATCCCTGTCCTTTCACGATGTGAACTTTGTTTGCTGTTGTTGCTGATGGTATCTTAGCTGCAGAGTTTCCCGTTCTCCTCGATGGTCACTGATTTCTTGTTGTACTACTTTTTTTACTAAGGATCAAATTCTTCGCAAAACGAAGGAAGGGGGTGAAAAGAGAGGCTTGATCCGTTCCGTGTCTTCAATAAATGGAAGTCCCGGTTACTTCAAATTTGGGTAGGCCTTTTTATGCTAAAACAGGTCCTTTGAATCGTTTATTGGTATACATGGCTTAGTCTCTGGGGAGAACAAATGGCTCCTCTCGCTTACACTAAAGGTGACCGGTAGTGCAGCTATTCAGTATCAATGCAGTCCTACACGTCAGATAGTAAACTTTAGCTATGACAATTGTTATGAACTTCTATGTAGAACAGGTGTATACACAACAATACATCCCATACGATACACCCCTGTGAATCTCTTTTTGATGCAGATACGTTCCGCATAATAAACAAATATCTTGAATATCGTCATACGCTCAGGACAACCGAGACACACTATCTGCGACGACGAGAAGATTACAATTACACAATACAGTCGGATGATCCATTTGGCAGTGAGAATAATGATCCTACGGAAAGCAGGGTAGGACTACAGCCTGATTTAGCTTCTCGATACTTTGTGTCTGATGTATACTATTACAACTCGTGTGTATTCATATCATCACTTCTTACTATACAATTATACAGATCATTGATATGCTTCGGCAGCACGAAGAGTTATGGATGAAGATTTCAGAAGTTGTATCATTCTTAGACGCGGACGATATACAAAATTGGGAGCGTAGAGAGGCCCATCGATTCTCAGATGTTGCTTTAGAGTAGTGCATAATTACACGATATGATATATCTACTTACATATAATGCACATATTATATTTTTTTAGGAATATATATATATATATATATATATATATATATATATATATATATATATATATATATATATATATATATATATATATATATATATTATATATATATACATGTGTGTGTGTGTGTGTGTGTGTGTGTGAAACCAGAAACGTATGTATAAACGCATATATATATATGTAAAATATTATATATATATATATATATATATATATGTATGTATTTATGCAAGTATATATATATATGTGTGTGTATGTATGTATGTATGTATGTATGCAAGTATATATATATATATATATATATATGTGTGTGTGTGTATGTATGTATGTATGCATGCATGCAATATATATATATATATATATATATATATATATATATATATATATATATATAGATGTATATGTTTATATATAAGTATATATATATATGTATTTAATTTAGTAAAATAGGATGAAAATAGATGGGATTTTAGACAGGTACATATGTACCCAAAATAACTCTCCCGTGAATGGAAATCAAAGAATCAACTTAGTAAAACAAAAGCGATTTTGCCAAATGGATCGCCGTTTCCATTATATTCAGGTGTTCTTCGATATAAAAATAACAGAAGGATATAGACTAGTGTGAGATCCTGTCAAGAAAGTTTTAGATCAAATATTATCATAATCTGCCTTCAGTTCAACTTTCTATAAACTCAAGACGGTTGTAGCAAAGACAGGGAATAGCAGAGTTATGTACGAAATTTATATATCGCTAAAATACGTGCTCAACACTGCCACAGAACAGCCACATTCACCGATACTATACTGTATGCAAATCACAACTATTAAAAATTACGGCTGCACTCTGATCCACATATGGAGTTTATGTATCGCACACTAACAACCATGGTTCAGAAGACACTATTTTTTTCCGGTCGCTATCTATGTATAATAGCCTGCTTCTAGAGATAAAATGGGTTTCCGTGCATGTGTTCATGCATATGTATGCATTCACAGTATGTATATCAAACAGCTACTTTTATATACAATACAAACCTACTGTGCATCTTCAGATAGTGATGTTCGTCTTCCTCGTTTGCAGCCTTCCAAGTAAGGTGGCCAGCTCCTCGATTCTCGTACGTCATCTTTTCCATGGAAAATAACAAAATCAGGAGTTTGTCGAATATACATACCCATGATTAGCATAGTCGATCGGCAAAACTACCACCTCATTTTCTACTAGGACGCCTCATTAGCACCGACGACTTGCTTTTCCGCTACTCTGTGGTCACAACGTTAAACTTTTGTGGTCAACCAGCCAGAGAAACCTTTAATCGCTAATCGCTGTTATAACAAATTGTCTATGAACACGTGCAGCTATATAGCAATAAGGATATGCCCCTACTAACATACTGTGCTTGCGGTGGATATCTTAATACTGTGAAAATTGCCGCGGATATCTTTATGAATGCGCCTCCCCTCACCATCCTCATCAAAATCCTAAATATAGTGCATAGACATATATCTTTACTCGGCCTTCTTCTCAGCCGCCTGCTTGGCTCGTTCAGCCCGTTTCGCAGCAATTCTCCTGTTGGCAAGTTTTTCCGTCGGAGGTATCAACCAGTCAGGCCGTCTTTCTGAGTTATCTGCATTCTCCGCCGCTCTAAAGAGGAAAAAGAAAAACACCGCGTATATAAAGACCACAAGTACAAGTAGAAGTACCGTGAAGGTGAACCCATTCATCTCACGAACCCATAGTGGCAGTTCAAAATTTGGTTGGAAAACCGCCGATGCTGCGTTCATAGTGTTCTAAGTTGAATCTCTTATTTCTTTTTGACTTGCGTAATTGTGATATGGCGCTT
>LUCW03002174.1:110000-115000 GCA_001586965.3 Sphaeroforma sirkka | reverse complement strand
ATGACTGTACGACTCCCAATCATCCTGGTCAAATGGATCCTCAATTGACACAACAGGGTATTTGTCGCAGAATTCTGCAAGAGTGGCAGCTAGACCCTTACCATCAACCCAGGTAGTGGGATCTGACTCGGGGTTCTTGAAGTCAAGATCGTACTTTCCATCCTTGTAAAACTCAGCGGCAGCAATATCCATAGCAATCTTAATCTTGCCAGTGTATCCTGCAACATCAATGGCCTTTACCAACATATCAAGACCCTCCTCGTTGTCCTGAATGTTAGGGGCGAAACCTCCCTCGTCTCCAATGGCGGCGGCGTCCTGTCCGTATCTCTTCTTGATCAACTTCTTCAAGTTGTGGTATGTCTCTGAACCCATCTTCATGGCCTCAGTGAAGGTGGTGGCACCAACGGGGCAGATCATGAACTCCTGCATGGCCAGCTTGTTACCGGCGTGCGAACCTCCGTTAATAACGTTGAAACAAGGTACAGGTAGACTGATCTCGCGACCGGAAAGGTCGGCAATGTGACGGTATAGAGGCACGCCCTTCTTGGCGGCTCCAGCCTTGCAGGCAGCCATGGACACACCAAGGATGGCGTTAGCTCCAAGCTTACCCTTGTTGGCGGTACCGTCAAGTCCGCATAATAGATCATCAACAGCCTTCTGGTCAGCAATGTCAATGTCCTTTCCCACTAAAGCAGGGGCTAGAACATTGTTTACATTCGCTACAGCCTTGCTGACACCAGCTCCCATGTAGTCGGAACCTCCGTCACGCATCTCTAGGGCCTCGTGGATACCAGTAGAGGCACCGGAGGGCACAGCGGCTCTGAACATACCATGTTCAGTGGTAAGGTCGACCTCAACAGTGGGGTTACCACGAGAGTCGAAGATGGAACGGGCGTGTACACGTGTGATAGGCATATTGTATCTTTGAGATGTCTATGCGAAAAAAGAAAACTGAATGATATATGTCGATTGTGTTTGTTATTTGTACTACTTTTGAGTCTTTGACACAAAAGTATTTCGTTTCTGTAGTTTGTTGCGCAATTGATGTAGAAGACTAGAAGCCTGTGGAGTCCTCTCGCTCGCTGATGAAATATGTGTTGTTGTTTTTTTTTTCGAAATAGAGTACGGGCGAATAATATTTTAGATAACCTGTATCGGATTCATCATGAGATGTTTCGATTTTTCAAAAATAATTACTCCTTCACCCGACACCATAGCAAACATTTCCCTTTTTAGTTGTTGTTTTTTTTAAACCATAGTTTCTATATATAGTAATTGTCAATTAATTTGTTATCGTTTTTTGATAACCGTAATTGGCCAACGAGAATTTATACATTTTGTGAAATGGAACGTAACGTGCGCACAAAATAAACACTGGATTCACTCTAAAATCACTAGTAATCAGCAATCTAATCGAACAATACAGAATTCTGATATTATATATGTAGTTACGTTTTCTCCCTTTGTTTACATCATTTACTAATAATCATCACAAATTAATAATAAACAATTATAATACTTTCCCGAACGTGCAAGGAATTGGTGGTTATCGCACAGTATGTAATAGAGCTCACGTAATCAATTATTAAGGCTGACTATTCGATATATGATATCTATATATGATAATAAATGTTGGTTGGTTTAACACATACTTGTTAATTAGCTAGTGCTTGTATGTATGTCATATTCTAGCTGTCCACATATGTTCATCACGTGCACCACATAGTTCAACATAATAGTTGTTTGCATATCGTTCATCACGGCGACAACACAGTTCAATATAGTTCGAACAAATTCTCAAAGGTTTGTTTGTATTGAAATGTTGTACCAGTTCATATGAGTATCCATTCGTTCATCATTGTAGGCTATGTTCATAAGTGTGTGCATGGTTGTAGTATTGTAGACGGTTATGTACTCTAATATATATATATATATATATATGTATATGTATATGTATATGTATAATGTATACATGTATGTGTACTCTGAAATATATATGTATACATGTATACATGTATACTCTGATTATTTGAGGATGTTTTTGTGTACATGCTTCTACATATGTACGATGTATGATTGCATGTACTTGTATATATTCGTTTGTATGTATGTTCTTATGTATATGATATAATTTGTGTACGTAAATATAAACATCGACATGTATACCAACGACTTATTTTTATACTTGTACTTTTATATGTTCATTTACTCAAACGCATCAATGCATATATGTATAATTATTTACAGAATACATCCTTCATAATATATATATGTATATATGAATAGTGTCTGTGCATGCAAATTTATATTTATTTACTTCGGGTGCACGTGCAGGGGGCAACAAAGTTCTATCTTGATGTTGGTCTATGAGAAAGCTATATTTTTTGACTTTTTATGTAAATCTATACAATTGGGTATACAATGTATACACGATAAATCTACAAATCTGTATACATATTTCTATTTCTATTTATGTATTTGTAGGGAATTGAGAATGAAACTGAATCGTGGGGGCCTTTACTGTAAAGGTTTTCCCATCGTTGTATTTGTCATCAACTCTCTTCATCTAGCCCACTTTATACTGTGTGTGTATTATTTATCTTGAGATATGTATATACCAAATGCTGCATCTGTACGAGGAGACATTAGTACATCTCGTAAAAGCATTGTTAGAAAAATGATACGTCAATTACATCTATGCCTTATAGTTTATCACCAGATGTATAGTTGTTATATTTAGAAAGCTGTACGCATTTGAATACAAATAGGTACTAAAATACAATGTTAAATTTTTAACATCGTATGTAAACTAAAGGCAACTATATATATTTCGTATTGAAATGTGTACATAAATGTGGTTTGTTACAGATAATGTTATATGATATTTGTTACTAAGATTCTATGATTGTTGAAATTCGTTGAATCGTCAACAAGCCTTCTGCACTTCCACATATGTACCAAGTAGACGGTGTGTATATTTGACATATTCATATATATATTATATCTATATATTCATATATTATGTGTGTGTGTGTGTAAATAGACGGTATGTGTTTCTGTATATAGATGGTGTATGTGTGACAATATCTATTGTTCATCTGTCATCTTGTATATTTCGCAAGAGAACTTCATTAACACGCGTGCAATTATGTATTTTCGTTATACATGCGAGATTGTACCGCAAATATAAATATCTATGGCTATCGGACTTAAAAATGTACGGCATACATATATATATGCTTGTGTGCTTGTTTGTATATATATATACTTTTTTGTCGATATATACATGCATGGCTTTTGTATCACAAAACGAATTATGGGACTGGTATTTAGCGAACAACTAAGTTGTTGAGAACACACCCTCACGCAGCATCGCATGAGATAAGAGTTCTACCGCGATCTTGCGGTACGGTCCAAAAATAAATATCTGTCGAGAAATCTGAGTCTGGTATCAATTTTGTCTTGCACTTCGCGGATAATATACACTTATTAAACAAAGCCTGTGCTTGCAGAATGTGTGCGTGTATTATTGCACACTATTCCGGCATTCTCAAGTGTACTCGATTCGCTTTGGTGCTCGATTGTACTTTAATATGCAAATAGGAAGCCAACAACAGTATGTCGCTGATTCTATGAGCACGCACTTCGACTACTACGAAGATGCGTGTTGTGTAAATTTCTGACTTCTACATAGCACACGTGGCTGTGTGTGACCGTTCCATGGAGAATGTTCGCAAACGAAATACCCACATTGCGCGTGTAACTCCATCGAATGTTTTTGTTTTGGGCTAGATATATGACCATAAGGTTTCTATTCTTCCACATTAGCCGCACACACCTGAAATAAAGCATCTGGAAGTCGCGAGATACAACATGCATTTGTTGATGGAGAAATAACTCTTATCCACCATTCAAGTTGTTATTCCACGAAACCATGCAATGTGCTCCGCATGTATATCTTTCCAGAGACATGCCTGGCCATGCGTAATAAAAACTTCATTATGATTCTCCTGCGACTTTTGTTGTGTTGATTTTCATGCGACTCCCTGCAGAGGATACTGCGCCAAGTTTCTTGCCACCACCAGACGCTTTGTATAGTTCCTTCTCGTACTTTTCTCGTTGTCTCTCCATTTCTTTCCTCTTCTTCGCTCGTACGTCCAGCTTCTCCTTCCGTTCCTTGCGCTCCATTTTCTCTTTCGCTGTTTCTTCTATCGAATTTGCTTTCTTCTCCTTCTTTGCGGGTTTCTTCTTCCCGGCCCTGTTACCGAGAGATTGCGAAGTATTTATTAGCTATGGTCGTACGCTGAGTGTGTGGACAGGAAACTGATAAATCTACTCAATACCACGTCCCTGTATTCGCGTATATTCGCCAACTCATGCAGTTTGATGTGTACATATTCTGATACATATTCCCCATTATCATGAGGCAACAGGAATACAGTACAGATACACTAACATAATTCATGGCAGGCGCACGATACATACTTTTTAGCTGCTGCTGCAGCCTCGGCAGCAGCTTGCTCGTCTGCAAACTTTTGCTCTGCATGCTGGCGTAACACAGTTTTATAAGTGGGAGATAACAGATACTCCATCAGCGTCTGCATTCCTTTACAGGTTTGTTCATCCTGTGTCAGGGTTGTTACGAAACGTATTGTGGTGAGGATACTAAATCTCATTAAAAATTTGATAGAATGGTTGAATCACCCTTCATCATTTGAGCAGCCGTTTTTTTACCGTATCATGTATAATGTTGACTTTTCCTCGTTCTAAAACACCTTACGTCGATGTGCTTGTATTTTCGACTTTATCCTGACCGTTCTGTATTTATGCAAGTATTTGAAGGAAATTTGTAACAGCGAGAACAACACAATAACTACATACTAATTCCGGGATATACGGGTTGTCCGCCATTTTCAGGGTCATATCCTTGAAATGGAAGGACCTTCTCCCCAAACTTGGTGGTAGAATTTCCAGTTGATTGTTTTGTATCATTAGTTCCT
>LUCW03002174.1:97500-100000 GCA_001586965.3 Sphaeroforma sirkka | reverse complement strand
TGTGTGTGTGTGTGTGTGTTTGTTTGTGTGTATATATATATAAACAAATACGAGTATTTCTATAAAATAAATAATCATCTCCTCTCAAACATCACCACATATAGGGTGCATACCAATACAACAAGTTTATCGTTGTAAACTCTTGCCTAGTCCAGTTTATTATAGCTATTCCACGGCGACTGCAGGATGCCTGAAAAACCACGAGCATGAAGTATTGCACATTAAGCTTGTCATGCTACCAGCTAATCGAGCATTCAAAGAAGTTCCATTTGTAAATATATACTCTTCAAGTATTTCAACTTACTTGTATGAATCGAGATTCGGCAAAAGACAGGTAGAAACCATTAGAGCCCACAAATGGACAGATATAAGCGTGGTAGTCACTATTCCAAATATGATCATGAGCCATTGAGGGGTATCCGGTTCGAATCCAATCTCCACAAACGCAATCATGGCGAATCCTATATCAAAATCAAAAGCACTATTTGAGTATGTGCATATATCTTATGTGTGCATATCAGAGAACACGTCGACATACATGGAATGAATAACCTCTCTGATGTTCAATGAAGACGGTACCCTTGCACATACCAGAAAGCAGAGCCGACGCTTGCGAAGCATGCTTAAGCCTTGAGACATTGATTGCCTGCGCATCGATGACTTCGTAATTCTCGTGCCCAAATCCATTTTGAAATCTGGGGTGACAACATAGGACGGCAATCAGTAATTTGAACCACTATAGGTCTAAAATCAGCCCCCCCCCCTTTTCGGCCAAAAAAATCTCTTCTGAACCATTTCCAGTAGGTCCATATTTTAAAAGTCCCCATCATTACAAATATTTTCGATGGTGATGAATTGAAAATATTCGTGCTAATCTTGGAGAGGGCGCGGGTCGAGGTATTACTACGGCTCACATGCAGAGATCGTTATAAACGATATATATATATATATATATATATATATATATATATATATATATAAATATTAAATATTTCTTTTAAACTATACTGTATACGAATATTGTCATAATACCATCTGCAAAGGCACACGTTAAATCTGAAAATATACCATAGAGTATCATATATTCGAACTACACACATTGTAACGAAAGCGATAAGCCATATAGGGTGCAATTCGTCAAAAGGGCAAATATACACATGTCCATCAATATGGGCAATAAACACATAAACATTCACGAACTTGTGATATAACTATACATACAAACACGCACATATATATATATATATGTATATATATATATATATATATATATATATATATATATATATATATATATATATATATATATATATATATATATATATATATATATATGCTGTTATATATACATATATATATAATATTGATGCATGATGATGATATTATGCGCGTGCATGTGCGTGCGTGTGTGTACGCACGCGTCGTCCGTCCGTTGTGTATAATATACGTGCGTACGTGCGTGCGTGTGCGTATGCGCGTGCGCGTATGATATGCGTGTGCGCGCGCGTGCGTGTGTGGTGTGATACAGATTTATATATATATATATATGCATATACATAATGTGCGCGCGCGCGCGTGCGCGCGCGTGCGCGCGTGCGTGTGCGCGCAAGTGTAATGATTGTGGCATGTGTGTTATTGTGTGTGTGCATATAATATATATATGTATATATATATATATATATATATATATATATATTATATATATATATATATGTATATATATATATATATGCGTGCGCGTGCGTGTGCGTGTGTGTGCGTGGCGTATGGATGTATGCATGTACGTATGTATGTATGTATATGCAATAATGCATATATGTATGTATGTTTGTATATATGTATTTGTGAGCATGCATATATTATATATATATATATATATATATGATGATATTGATATTGATGTATGCGTGCGCGCATGTAATGCACGTACGTATGTATGTATCTTTATATATGCACGTACATATATATATATATATATATATATATATATATATATATTGATATTATTATATTGTGTGTGCGTGTGTGCGTGTGTGCGTGTGTGTGTGTGTGTGTGTGCGCTTTTCGTACGCATGTGTACACATGCACGCCGGTGTGCACGTGTGTGTGCATCAGCGCTTATTTGAGTTTATAGTAATTGTCATTGCGTTTTGAGTACTAAATTTAAGTTCTTAATCGCGCCAATATCCGTAGTAGAGGTACAAATACATACACATGAGGAGATTGACCAGAATTTGTGATACATACATATGAGGCGGTTGACCAGAATTCCCAGAGTTGAGACGCTCTATGGGTTGTACGTCGCCAGGACCGCTGGCAAAGGAGGGTTCGTTTTGCAGTCCAGAGGACCCATCTGCAGGACTTGAGTAGCCTTTGGTGTCTGAAGGTACATTCAGAAGCGAATCAGACATTGCATTAGCGTTGGCGTTCGCGTTCGCATTCGCATGCTGACGGATGCGACACTTGGAGTGAGCGAAGTAGGTTATAAATAATATGCTAA
>LUCW03002174.1:40000-95000 GCA_001586965.3 Sphaeroforma sirkka | reverse complement strand
AGAGGATTAATGTAAGTGATCATATGCATACGTTCAGGTATATATTCTCGTCCTAAACTTATGCATGTATCCAATCCAATGCATGTGTATACATTCAGGTGCATAGACCACGACTGGAATCCCGACCTGTACACCAGCGAAGTGGTGCGAAGCGCAGAGGCCAATCTGAAGAACACCACCGCCAAAGTGGATGCGTACGCTACCTTCAAACAAACGCTGAGCCAGTCGATGGACGAGATCTATCCTGGTGAACGCGATCACTTTCTGAATTTGATTAAGGAAGCGGAGGAGCTACACAGAACAGACGCGAAGCTAGCAGCCGCAAAACAGTCGGACGCAGAACCAACCATGGACAAGCTAGCAGTACCAGTTCCTGATGGCAATAATTCGCCCACCGATATGGACGCTGATTCATAGTATTCCGATACCATATTGCGCTACAGTGGCGCATACACAGGTTTCGATATCTTGTAGGTACTCGTCAGGAGGTAGCGTTCAGTTAAGCATGCGCGTTGAAAGTTCATGTCCGCAGATCTAGCATAGACGGAGACTTACGGCAGCATTGTACGTCAGGAGGCAGACACATCCCGTAAGGCCACAGTATTCGTGCGGTCCAGATGCACACTCTCGCCAGTCTCATCTGAAGCCATTCTCACTTACACTCAAGGGACGAGCGTGCTTCATGGGGGCTGCGAGTGCACGTGCAAAGGGTAATGGACACCGTTTACTCGTGCCATAAAACGCACGGAAGGTGGGAGACATGGGTGTATGTTCTTGGCACCGTACCCGTCATAGCTCAGTACAATATTATGCGTGTAGTCTGCCTCCTTTTTTATTGACGAATCCTCTAGTTGTATAATAGTAGATG
Organism: Sphaeroforma sirkka; assembly: GCA_001586965.3. Classification (NCBI taxonomy): domain Eukaryota; class Ichthyosporea; order Ichthyophonida; genus Sphaeroforma; species Sphaeroforma sirkka. The sequence continues at coordinate 94,132 of LUCW03002174.1, read as the reverse complement.
TGGCAGATTATACCATGTCTAGCACGAAAATAGTTGGCGATTGATCACATCGTAGCTAGAGGCAAAAGTGGGTGTGCCTTACTTCGTTACGATACATGTATACGAGGATATCAAGTCTTGCGCATGAGTTTAATGCAGAGAGATGCTTGGGAAGTGCTAGACTGGGCAGCAGATAGGTTTGAACCGATTAGACCGCAAAGTGACCAAATCTCGAGGTGGACGAGGGTGGCTTGCCGCAAAATCGCCACCCAGAAATGTATTGCTGATGTATTGCTGAAACGATGTCGCCACTAAGTCTAGCCCGTATATATGTAACCGTGCGATCGAAAACAGTCTCAATTGAAGATTTTGGCGTTGGTTCTAATCATTTAATGTATTTAGATACATATATGGGTCTAGTGGGTGGGAGACCCCACCGATTATTAGAGTATATACCCAAGTGAGAGTATATCTCGGGCTTGTATGGTATCGATGCAATATCGATGCCGATTTTCATATCACTGAGTCTTTGCCGCACTCTTGCCGCGTCCTCCAAATCGAGGTAATTAGCGCTATAAACCTCAATTATAAATACCTTCCCATCATCCCGAAAAGTGTTTCTACCACCAGTTTCGAGACCATTTCTTCCTGGTGGACGCGACCTGTCGGCACCCGAAGTACTGCGAGTACGTGCTCTCGTTCCCAACCTGAGTGTTTGTGAATGAACGATGACATCAGTTAGACGTGGTTTATTTTGCTGCACAGTATTTACGAACAAAGACTCCCATATTGCGAGATATGCCATGCGGTCGGAAACCTTTGATGAGTATGTTAAACATGACGAGATAGCGATAGGTCCAATTCAGCAGTGACGCTCAACGCAAGCACAAGCAGATATTAAACTACTACAACCCGGAGAATTTGAAGAGGTATACAGCCCTGCATGTATCATTTACCTATTATCTAGCGTCGCCCGTATGATCTCCTTCCAGATAAAGTCTACATCCTGCTGGTAGTAGGAGAGGACTCGAAAGGTCGATAACAAACAGAAGCGCTCGTGGCAGGAAAATACATGTGTCTCCTCATGTATCCCTTGACGTGTCGATCTAGTAAAACGTGTGCGTATGTTGTAACGTATTGTGCTGCCCGCGAATATGTGATGTCCGTTGCTACATAGCTGGATTATGTGCGGTGCTGCTTAGTTGTACACGTGAATTGGTCGATTGTGTTATGTTGTATGAACCGTGAACAATGGTCGGTATGTGTACTGTGAGCTTATTGTGAATGAATCTGACCGTGTGTGTAATTGAGTGTGGAGTGTGTTGTGATTCATGCGCGCTACATGATGTTTTTCTGTGCATAGCTTCTGTGGTGTGTGGTAGCGTGTATATAATCTGCTTGCAGAGTGTGTTGGTAGTGCTTGTGATAGCTGTCCGATATGCAGGCCAACACGTCACTTACCTCAGGCGCAAAGATGACGAACTTGCCTTCTTTGCAATTGAACTTTTCTCCCAAAGTGTCAATTTCTGTGCACATAAATTCAATGTTTAATGTATATTATCACTTCTTGCAAGCATCACTAATGATTATGACATGTGATTGGTTCTCTTATATGTACAGCCTACATCTCATCATTCTGGAATAACCAATTCGACTAAAAGACTTCCAAGTATGACCCAAAGGTTCATTAGCGACCGCTTACCTTTACGTAGTCGTCCTTTGTGCTTGTACCACACTCGCGAGGTATCTCTATGTTCCTCTAGGCTTTGAGTACTCTTGCTGCTGCTACACTCTGTGTGCTTTTGCTGTCTCCGTAATTGTTCAAGTTCCAGCTTCTGACTTCTAGATGCTATTTGCACACCATCTGGATTTGTACAAAAGAGTCGTTGGTAAAGGATAGCTCTCATTTCCTTGCTGACCTGAGCAAAATCATACCGGACTTGCTCACTCACTCCTTACTGTGTATACGTTGAACTTTTGTACTGTTCCTCGCGACTGACTCTAATAGTGTCTTACAAGGTAAATATGGCATAATGTGTCGAGTCCAGAAATAAAACAGTGATATTTTTTTAACCTTTATTTTATTCCGCAACTTTTAAATACACCTTTGCCGTGATCCGAACATTAAACCTACCCTACTCGCTATCTCACCTGTGGCTGGTTCCTCGAGGATTCTAATTTGGCGTGCGACCCACTCAGCCTGGAGGACCTCTTGTAACCTTCCAGTGACGAACGGTGTAGAAGAGGTGCTGGAAGGTGCCGTGAGTATGTGGTGTGTATATGTAAATGCACATATGTGCAAGGATGCGTATTATTCGCACACGTTTGTATATTTTACTCTATAAGTAAAACATCATGCGACTCACTCGGCCAGCAGGGCCTCTTGTACCGACGAACGGTGTTGTCGAGGGAATGCAGTAAGCCATGTGTATGCACATATGCATAAGTGGTGTAGGAAATTGCACAATTGCGTATATGTGTGCATCATTACACAAATGTGTAGGTGTTCGTATGTACTCAAATATACGTCCGTGCATACACGGAATTGTACACTGCTCCGTACGATCTAAAAAAAATGCCTACAAGCAAGCACTCTAGAAGCATTCATGCGAATGGCAAGACTGGATTCAGCAAGCTTGAACTTGATACTAACCATATTGGAAGAAAAAAGACTCACCAGTACATACATACCATCTCTAAATCCAAAGTGACTCATATTTAAACAGCCTCTAAAGATTCCTACTCACTTACCAGTTACCGCATACAGCGTTCACAAGCACCCAGTCGATCCCTCGACCACATAGTCTTGTAGGTCTGAACGCTTCGAAGAAACAGTCTTCGTCATCTGTGGTCTTATCATACACTACCCAGTCTTGGTTTTGCTCGCCACTCATAATTATATACTTCATAGTGACCGGATAAATGCGACCAACAAGTTTGAAAACTACTAGTGCAGTGATATAATATTGTCCGCGTGCATACAGTACTACAAAGTGGATAAACAATGGACGTCGTACAAACTACAAAGAACAGCGGAGCAAGATAATCATGACGCTGATGGTCTGCTAGAATCAGATTCGTGACAACCTATAGAAGATTTCCCATCCATCATCTAGCATCACTCCCGCAACGCAAGGCTATCGAGTACTGGTGAAGATTTCCCTTCTATGTGCGGCACAATATCAAACTGTTGCGAACAAGTCTGTTTCTAAGGTATAGACATAGTGATTACATTGTTCCTATAATATAGACACACACGCTGCTATTGAATTATAACTAGTATGCGTGTAGCAATAGCCGTGTGCGTGTAGTTGATTACGCAGCATCAACTCCTGGGGAGTGCTGATTGCAGAAGTCCAAAAAAAGCCGGAGCAAAGGGAGAGCAGCTGCATGTAAATAGAGCATTTTAGTATTTTGTCGCATGTGTCATTCAACTTTTTTGTGGTTTATGTCTGTCACAGATTCGCAGTGTCGTGTCAATTGGTTTTGCCCACTTGGCAGTATAAACGTTTCAACGTAAAAGGATGATTCGCTCACTCGAGGAGTCGAGAAATACACACAGTGTTTGCAGAGTTGTTGGGCGGTTCAGAGGTGCTGTACTTGTTATAGGGTGATTTTTGTATATTTGGTGCATTATGCACTTTTTAAATTTTGTACACATATAGGCACATTTTGACCCAATATAATACATTTTGGCCCACTATACCGTATACGTCAAAATGAAATATCTGATGTCGTAAACAAATGAAAAAAAACTCAAGCTCTAGTAGACCTATACTACAGTCCAAAACACTTTGTAAATATCAAACAGTTTTAAATATCAAACAGTATACTTTTCAATTACGACAATCTTAGGGTTTGAGAATATACCACAAACTAGGACAAAACTAGAGTTCAACAATGATAATTGTATTTCGATATCCCCCCCCTATATTTTAGGCCCAAAATAAACCCGAAAACAAATTTAGCACATCCGAACCACCACCTCACAAGAGTGAATGCTGTATATCATAAACAGTTGATTTTAAAAACGTAAGAAACGAGAAACAAACTAGATTACATAGCGTTTAGCCATATACAGTCATTCTCATACACACAACACATCAAGAGTTCAAATTTCCGCATGATATCATAATACAATTACATATGCAAATTTTATTCCGTATCCATTTTTTCATTGCTGTATCTAAATATAAACTATCTAATGGTTATTTAGGAATATTTAATTTGCTCTTTCTAGCAGGGCATTAAATCTGAGCGGAATGTTATCTCCAATAGTACAGTATATTAATTTTTTTCATCAATAGACTATCGCTAAAATAATATAAATATAAACTGTTCACCAATTTGTTTTTCCAAATGGGTGTGACGAAAAGAGCAAATGCTACTCCACCATACCAACAAACATGCTTGTCAGACGGCCAGCAGACAGTCACCGGTTGGCGGGTTCGGGGTTTGACAGATTGACTCATTGACTATCTCTTTTTGTGTATGTATGTAGAACTGTGAATTCGGAAGTTTGGACACTCTGACTCTGGTCGTCTGGTCACTGTGAGTTTGGACTCTTTCGAGTGTAGAGCGTGGACAACTGGACATGTCCGACATGCAGATCATTGAATAAAATAAATAATGGACCCTATGTATGTGGCTATGTACATATGATAATTATCTCTCGTGTTGTATAAAGGATGATAATATAATAAAATTAAAATATATTAAAATAAATATTATACATACATATGTACACTATAAGTGCGAGTGCAGTAGTGCATAGCTGTCTTCTTTAAAAAACAAAACCAACAAAAGTCATATCCCTGATTAGGCAGTATCAGTATTAAACGACGGTTAGTGTTAGTTATTGATCATCAAGATGGAACCAGGAGAAGAATACGAGTATTTGCCTACCTCTAATTTGCACATACACATGGCGGCAGGGGCAATGGCCGGTGTTATGGAGCACTGTACAGTGTACCCAATAGACTCGATTAAGACAAAAATGCAGTCACTAAATCCAACGGCGAAGGTATGTTGCTTTTTTCGGTCACTACAGTCGATATTTAATTTGTCGTATCTGCACTCGTCACTGATTGATAAATTCTTCGGTTCAGCCCGAATGAATTGACACTCGTAATCTGCCGATGTTGCTGCATTATGTCTTATGATCTTGTTTGGCAATGTATGCTATTTCAAATATTATCAGATATGTCTTGTTATAATAGGTAAAATATCTATTTCCTGATGAGATTGATGAGTCGGAATGTACGAACTTGAAAATTGACACCGTCTACATACATAATCTATCACCCGGATGTGGTGTAGAATACCTTTCGTATGTGTATTTATTTCTCTCGCTCACACACACGACTGGTATTGTACATACTTTAGCACCACAACACATACATAACTTTTTTCTTTCTCATGCTATTCTATGTACTTAATTTCCTATTCGCTACCTTCCACTCAGGGGCTCTATAATTCATTCGGAGGAGCCATACGATCGATACGGAATTCAAAGGGACTTCTTTCCACGTTCAAAGGTGTAAACGCAGTCGCCTTAGGTGCTGGCCCAGCGCATGCCATATACTTTGGTTCGTATGAAATGGTCAAAACAACTATCAGCAATTACACGGGCAAGCCAGACACGAATCCGATGGTCGGAGTTCCCGCAGGTATGGTGTTGTAAACAGATCGTTCAATGGTTTTCGTATGTACACACACAGACTGAGATAAACACAGGCGCGCACATATATATTAGAGATATCAATACGCGTTTTCTGAAGTACTCGCTTGCGCACACATACATATAGTCTACTGGCTTGTCATTCAGCAAGGATATTACTGCATGCTTAGTGCGTCCTTCCTTTACACACTTGTTTACACGCTGGGTTGAAATAGATTATGTACTGGAATAATCCAAACGTTACGGACGCATGAAGTGCCTTGAAATATACGCTGCATGCCTTAGCAAGTGCCCTTCCATAGCGAATATCACTTGTTCTATAAAATTGGCAGTGCATTACTGACGGTATGCATCTTCTTATTGCGCAACCCATTGTTTATTGCAATTGTTCTATATCTGTACATAACGCCAATTAACATTGTTCCATTAATGTATATATGACTTCTACGTAATTCGTTCGTAGATCAATATTGCATCCACTGATATCGTATAAAATCCTTGTTCGTAGGTTTGGCGGCAACATTCTTGCATGACTCCTTCATGACACCCTTTGAGATGATCAAGCAGCGACTACAGATGCATAGCAGTCCATATACTTCGGCGTCGCACGTCTTTCGAGAGGTATGTCCAGCTATGTATGTGTTCACGACTATAGCATCGAAATTTGCTTGATGAGTATTGTTTTGTCAGCTCTTTCAAAATGGACATCGGTATCTATATATAACGCTTGAATCTCGTTCGTTTGTACATGGATATCCGAATGTAAACGTTCCATAAGCAACATCAAAGATTACTTGAATGTACTGCTCATAGCATTCCTTGTCATTGTAACCCACTTGGCTCGCGTTGCTGAGTACAGATCACGACATGTGAAATGGTGGTTGTACTGAGATGTTTTTCTGTACATGATTGTTTTGTAGTATTGTTATAAAGCCATCTTGTCATGGACGTCGACATGCATGTTTTTAACCTTTAGATTGTGGCTATCCACGTTATTATATATATATATAGTTGAAGCACATACACATACATGCACATGTGTCGTTCAAATTTGCATCGTACAGTCGCGCGCGCATATGTTTACGGTTGAGCATTGGTATTAGTTTGTAGTTTACATTCATTGCGTGTCTTTCTGCCAAATCACATAGGGGCATGATGCGATTTCGCGCACATTTCTTTGTACTCGTTATTGATGAATTTGCGGTATACTCGTATATCGTCGGTGGTAATTGGTTCATATTTTGGAAATGGGAGTCGGTTGCTATTTAGCTCTATTTTAGCCATCTTCTATCGTAAGCAATTCATGAATATCTGATGGCAGAAGCACCTAGTCAATAGATACATACGTGTATAAAAATGTGTATGTATGCATAGTTCGTCGGAAGTCTAGGAATTTAGTGCGGTCTCTCTCATTGAGCAGTGACACCTACTCGGGTGATAGTATGCGGGACCTTCAATTCAATATCTGTTGATTCGTATATTAAGCATGCACCTTATACCCAATCGCACTGGTATCAATACGCGTCAAGTTGAAGATAGGAGGTGGCACGGTGCTAGACTGATATATCACGAGTGTGCAATAGTTTCTTCGGTTTTGTTCACATTGTGATGATTACCGATCAAAGACGGGGCTTGTTAGTAATGTCAAGCATACTGAAACTTTGGTCACTTCTAATGTGTATACTTTCCGTGATGAGGTCGTGTATGTTGTACGGACAGTCGCCGCAGGGCTACTGCAGATACAAAATTCTACTTCGAAACATGCAAAGATTTTAAAAGTGAGCTGCTTGTATTTGTATTGTAAAGTCTGTTGTTATACGTAGCTTAAATTCTGCTAGTAAGCATAATGTAAGGTTTCGTCATTTTATGTAGTATATATTAATGGAAATGATGTCAGGGACCTTCCTGCTCTGTGTTCAATTCACCTCCTTTTCCTTGATTCTGAATCGTAAATATCATCCAATTTTTTTTAATCCAGGTTTGGAAGCAAGAGGGGCCCAGAGCTTTCTACCGCTCGTTGCCGACGCAACTGAGTATGAATGTCCCTTTCCAAGTCATACACTTTTCGGCCTATGAAAACATACGCCACTTAATAAATCCAGATGGTATGTGGATGTGATTTCAATCTTGATTTTTTTTTTTTTTTGTAGTATGCAAATATGTACCTGAAACGAGTAATAGAGTCGTTTAGTGTATCGTGGTTAAGGTGTGAGAGTTGTATGGACAAGCTATCGCACTTGAAGTATACACACTTGGCAGCCAGATAGGAGAACTATGCGCCGTATGTACAGTTGTTGTCATTATCATGAGTGTTTTGAGATGCGTATTCAACATATGACAGTTAAGCGCTAAGCTTTCATTATTCGAAGTCTGACCACGCTGAATCACCTTTGCTTGGAATTCAGATACGTACAATCCCTTCAGTCATGTCGTCGCCGGAGGTTCAGCGGGTGCAATGGCGGCAGCTGTGACAACTCCCTTAGGTATGGCAGATCTGAAACGGTACATGATGCTCAACTTCTACTATGCGGTTATATAACTTGTCGAAATGTGACATTTAAAAACTATGGATTTTGACGTATATGGCTCAATTAATTTGTAAGCTTTCCTAACTCCTTAAATTTGGCAGATCTCACACGGTAGTGATTGACGAAAAGCTTTCTATATATGACTAGCAGAACTCCTTAGCGAATATCATAATATATGTCTGTAGCGTCTACTGTTACAATTACACTATAGCGGCAGCTATTACAGCTCCTCTAGAAATGTCAGGTTCCACGCAGTAGATTTTGGCCTGTATAACTCAGTACGTATGTATATATAAATATGGCAGACACCCCCCTGGTCGGTTACCCCACTACAATCAGTCACTTCTTGGCCGATGTTGCATTCATATTGCTAGCTGACCTTGTGTCTTTCCACACCGCGTAACGTAAACGTTGAAACGATATATCGGTCGCAGACATGTTTATAAGCTTCGAAAATTGCAAGCGAATTACTCTTACATATGCACTTGGTCATGGCTATGAGATGTTCTACGTACGGTCGAATCGAGCTGACATACACTCATCTATAAACACCTACCCGTACAGATGTACTGAAGACGACGCTGAATACACAAGAAAGTAGATTTGAACATCAAGGTAGGGCGACGCAGGGCATGTGGAATGCTGCTCGCGACGTATATGCCCTCCATGGGTACAAAGGGTTCCTAAGGGGTGTGCAAGCGCGCATGCTTTTCCACATACCCTCAACGGCAATATGTTGGTCCGTTTACGAGTTCTTCAAACATACCATGAAGACTTTCAACTTAGAAGATTTGGAGATGCTTATTACTCCTGACCAGAGTGAGTCAAGGACGTCTGTGGGCAGCGTTGTTGCGAGCGAGATGCACGCGAAAAGCGAAGTGCCTAGCGGTTGGGCGTGATTGCAGTTTCTTGTGATAGTTAAATACGCAACCGCTGGTCTGTAGGAAACCTCGCACAAAGTGTAGAGCTTCGCCATAGCTCTCTAGGCTTATTCCAAGTACGTATGATGGTGCCAGGAGTACGATCGCATAAGTGCTTGATATTGGATGTCAATCAGTAGGGAATCTAGATGTGCAAGGTTGGTTCTCCTCCTCCTTCCACTCCCATCAAACCTCCCCCCGCGCGCGCCACCACTACCCAAACAATCACACACACACACACTGGCGAATTGTCTCACTCATTTCCCTATTTGTCAATACCCGCCCAATATATGTCGGTACTTAGGGTTTGTACGTGTTAGTTTGGCACACCCGAGTGAGTATTTTGGAAAATACTCGCTGCCTTCACACAAGGGCGAAGAGGGAGGGGGTTGGCGGCTACGTGCCTATATTTCCGGAAGTGCCAGGGTCACGCGAGTGATATCGTCCACTGGAGCTCATTGTTACTCGTGTCAAGTTCGTCCCAGAGCAGTGAGTTAATGGGTTCGATAGGCTCGATAGACAACACTGTGCCGTCTGTATGCTGAAATAGTGGATAGTTTGACACCCTAGGTGACGGGAGGGGATGCTAGTATCTTGTTGCTATATCTTGCAGTATGTTAAGTCGCGCGAATTATCTCGTCCACAGGAGCTTAGCACTGCTACTCGTGTCAAGTTCGTCACATAGCAGTGAGCTCATGGGTTCGATAGACTACACCGAGCCGTCTGTATGCTGAAGTAGTGTGTAGTTTGACACCACAGGTGACGGGAGAAGATGCTAGTAGCTAGTTGCTATATCAAGTTGCGCGAGTTGTATCGTCCACAGGAGCTTAGCGCTGCTACTAGTGTCAAGTTCATCACAGAACAGTGAGTCTAAGAATTCGACAGATTGCGCAGGGCCGGCTTAACGCATGTATAGGTCAAACACTTCCATACTAGTATGATGGGCACGCACTGCGAATATACGATGTTAGTGGTGAGAGTTTGAAGCATGGAGCACTCACGCAAGAAGCGTTTGAGGTTGATGACTGTCATATGAATGCCTTACATACAGCAGCCTTGATGATTAGATGTATCAAAGCACAATGTATAGGTTAATTTGTATAGAGATAAATGTGTCATCAAGTTCCAGGATCATTCACCAAACCGAATTTAGATATAGTAGATGGATCTTACGAGAACATTCTGGACACTCAGTGCGAACATAGTAAATAAAAGCAAATCTTAGAGAAGCCCATCGGTACAATTTGGTCGCTTATGCACTATCTGGATCAATCCAACGAATAGTACTTTACCTCACGAGTCTAAATGAAGATGGCATATCATTTATGCGAACATTGTATACACTTATGTATTGGATTCTGCATGCAGCGTATATGCATAGGTATCGCAATTTTAGATACTTGACATTTTATAACGTGTTATGTAGAAACATATATTCAGAGTACCGCTCCCAGTACCGAGTTCGGCGAAATTAATCTAGTCAATACTACTGAATGATGGTAGATATCATCAGTTTGACTCATTCATATTATAAGGTGCTGGGTACGTTTTCAACGTATCACTCTCTGTTCGAGTTGGGTGGAATGGATTTGGTCTCTCCTACCGGAGTGACATATGCAGCTCGCAAACCCCCATCCACCATGAAGTCTGTACCCGTAACATACGATGCATCGTCCGACGCCAGGAAGAGTGCACCTTGCGCAATTTCAATTGCTTCGCCTACGTGTAAACAATATTCAATTATCAGAAATATTCTACACAATAAGAGTACGTATACAACAGCACGATATAGGTCACGTTTGTATTACGTTTACAATGACTCTGTCGAATTCGGAAAATTATTTTGTATATGTATATATGTATATATGTACAGATAAAGATATGGATATAGATATAGATATATATATACATATATATATATATATATATATATATATATATATATATATATATATATATATATATATATATATATATATATATATATATATATATATATATATATATATATATATGTATATATATGTGTGTGTGTGCATATGTATGTGCGTATCTGTGTGGGCGCAAGTCGGACCTGATCACGTAGTGCAAGTGAAGCAACATGAAATACTGCCGACACCGTGCCATCTCCTAGGCGTACGCACACGTCACATAGTAACAATAGTCACAAGAGTTAAAGAGATAACGCAAGGGTAGTTTAGTTCTACACAGACAGCTCTAAATTAAACCACACGATGAGAATATACCACCGATAGAAAGCAGCCGCAGATACACATGGGTGCATACCAAATCGCCCCATAGGTAGGTGAACCAGGCGTCTCTCCTTTTTCTCCTCAGTGTTCAAGAAGTCCATAAGCAGTGGTGTGTGTAGAGGGCCGGGACATATAGCATTGACTCTGATATTCTCCCTGGCATGCACTATGGCCAGCTCTCGACTATAGATTCGAGTGATCAGATTTCGATGAGGATATATTTATAATTTGCAAACTTTAAATGTTAGGACCAAGGCTGCTTTGTGCATAAAGTAGGGGTGTATATACGTGCTGAACAATTAGGTCGGCAGCACTAGGACCTTTGGCGTGTGCTATGTTGGATCTCGACACCCAAATGCGTACAAATCGAACAAATTCCTTATCAATAGATGAAAACATTACATCCTAAAATGAACGATTAGACCTAGAAACATGAGAACTGTAAAAGAAGTTTAACCATCGCACCGTGATCACTCACCTCATGGCCAGCACCCCGCCCTTTGACGCCGTATCTGGCGTTGAGTATTGGAGAGGACAAAAATTGTCAATACATATATAAAAAGAACAAGCTTGCGTCCTATTCATAAATGCGTCCTAAATCAAAACAAACGACAACATTCAGATGGAAAATATGTCACTACGTTGACATTCTGTCGTAGTAATTAAAAGATTTAAGAGCAGCTTAGCGAAACATACAAAACAATGAACGTCATAAGTGCTTGCCGAAACAAACGCAAAGTATTGGTACACATTCTTCCATGCAAGCTATACATACATAAGTGCGAGGTTTTCGGAACATAAGTGCAAGCATTTTAAAACCGCCTAGCAGTTTGATGAGGATAACAGAAAAATTGAACTTGTTACTTGGGAATGTGTAGATCGCCTTTGAATACACACATCGATGAATGCAAATCACATTGCACAGTGATTTCCAATTCGCATATGCGTGTCACGGTATAATGTAAATGCAAAACACATGCATGCGGTGCAAACTTTTGTGCAGATGACCACAACATTATACGCACTCGCCTGCATACTTGGTTTAGTCGTATAATTGCCGAGTATGGAGGTGCATACACACAAGTTTAGAAACACACGGATGCGAATATGTAGCACATACAAGCGAGCTGGGGAGTTGCCGCACCCATGACGGCAACAAATGACGCAGTGTTAATGATAGAACCCCCGCCGGCTCGACGCATGGCAGGGATGGCGTGCTTGCAGCCAAACCAAACACCTGTGAATGAAGGAGCGCGATTGATATCAATAAGTATCGATATGTATATATATATATATATATATATATACGTGCGTGCGTGTGTGCGTGTGTGTGTGCGTGTGTGTGTGTGTGTTGGTATGATATTATATTACGCATATGATATTATTGTATGTATTACATACATATATATATATATATATATATATTGCACATGTATGCGCATATATATATATATACATGTTACATTATTGTATGTATATATATGTATATATATATATGGCATATATATGGATGTATACACATATATATTGATATATATATTATATGTATATATTATATATATACATATATATATGTATATATATATATATATATATATATATATAAGCCATATATTATATAATATGTATATATATATATATATATATATATATATATATATATATATATATATATATATATATATATATATATATATATATATATATATATATATATATATATATATATATATATATATATATATATATATATATATAGTATGTATATATATGTATACATATATATATAATATATATATATATATATATATTCAAATATATGAAGATATGCTCTTGAAAACCTGACACCTGAAATCCTCAACAGTGGTCTTCATACCTTTAAATTGCTATTAATGTAATTGAAAATTGAATACTACAGCAAACGAAAGAACTGTGAAAGTACATTCAGCATATGCAAATCACACTACACACCAGGATTCGAACGCAAAGGTTCATTTTATTTACAAGAACAAGTAGAAAGATCCAGACTAGGCATGTACACATAGCAACTTCAGCGTGAAGGATAGAAACATCTGACAATACCTTTCAAATTGATGTTCATGGTCAGATCCCATACGCTCTCCTCAGTAGTCTCGGCGTTATCATCCTTGGGGTGCATGATTCCTGCATTGTTGAACATAATATTCAACTTGCCGAACTTCTCTTCGGCCGTGGCCACCATAGCTTCGACATCAAATTCTTTGGAAACATCACAGTGCACGTAGACCGCCTACGGAACGTGGGTTGTAAGAAAATTTCAAACATGTTAGCTTGAAAAGATCTTAGATTTTAATAGAACAAAAAACTCGAGACATTATACATAGTACGCATTGCATGATCGCAATTGTGGCTGCAATTTAACTCACTTCTCCGCCTGCCGCTACCACTTTGGCCACAGCTGCCTTGCCCGCCTCATCATTGACGTCCGCACAAACGAGCTTAGCCCCTTCTTGTGCAAACAGACTGGCTGCTTGGTAGCCAATCCCACTGAATAATCAGAAAAATGTAAATAAAACTTGTATATAGTTTGCACATTGCGATCAAACCTACATATTGGGTTCCCAAACCATTCAGTCAACTATTACAGGGAGTGGTTGCAATATATCGACGATAGAATATAGAATCTGAATGGAGAATCCAAAAAACCCCGATTAGAGAGCAAAGACATAAGCTACACTACATAGTTATAGTATAAAGCGAAAGCTTGTTATACGTCTCGATATGCAAATGAATCGGTAATCGTATCGTGTACCGCAAAGTGTGAGGTGAAATGCAAAGGTAAGAGACACGACGCAGGCATCAATAGTAATGTATCAACCTCTATGGCTTCATGCTATGGCTGAAAACATTCTTTCTATTGAGAAGCTTTTGTTATCCATTAAGTCATGTTGTATATCAACTAGGTGCAATATATGCGCATGCGACTCGAAATAGTATTCCTAAGAACCCGCTTTTGATACCTATAAATATGTGTATGTGGATAAATAAATACTTAACATATGTACTCGCATACATGCATGTATTCGTAGTGCAATAGTAATACTTAATATACGATGGCAAACACAAAACAAAAGCAGGGCCCACCACAAACTAGACACTCCCGCTATGAGCTATTTTAAACCTCCGAAGTACAGAAGAATAGGATGCGAGGCTCGATACACACAACAGACAGGTTTCACGAGTGAAGACACGCTTCACGGTACAAGTGTGTTCTCATATTCATACCATGATCTAGATGACAGAGATTCTTTGACAAATCTAGTCCAGTAAGCGTAAGCATCTAAACCTGATAGAGGTGTTGCTCCCACTACCACTAAAAGTTATGATGAAAGCGTGCTTATTTCATGTTCATACGGACACGCAATCCTACTGTACCTGCTAGCATGTGTATAGCACTTACCCGCCAACTCCGGTGATCACGGCCACTTTTCCTTCTAGTCTTCCCGGCATGCCTATCAAATCTAGTTTACTACAAGCTCTTCAATAACTTAACTCGATTAAAGGGTTGTGCTTTGTATTCAAATATTGATAACACAAGAGGAGATAAATAGAACTTGATCTCGTCAACCCTACATCATGTCATATTTACCTCAATCCGATAAAGGGGTCCAATTCTAAAAAGCTGATCGTTAAACGCCATTATCTATTCGATTTACAACGTCTATACGAAGTCAAAATGACAAAAACATTTTCAACCTAATTTTTAATTTTTCGGACACCTTTAGAGAGAAACTTGGCGAAGATTTGAACCTCAGGAGTCCGAAAATATGTCCAGAGTGACAACCATACGGCCAAACTGAAATAAACCTTTTTTGTTTTGAATAAAAAACAAAAGTAATCATTTATATATTTTTAGTTTATCCGTTTTAACGCGAAACGTATTGGATATTTGTTCGTCGTAAACAACAACAATAGAAGAGACGAGAGAACCAAAAGCCGGTTGTTGTCAACGCTTTTCAGCCAATGATATTGATTAACTAGGGTTTTGTCGTTGCGCTACTTGTAGAGTTGTTCAGTAGCGTTTGGAAAGCTTATGTATACGTGCATAGCTATTCACTGTGTCATATATACACTGTGCAGAGCATAGACTGCGAAGAGATTTCAGTATAGTATAGTATTGAGTGATTGGCTAGTGGTCGGTTGTGTGCGAAGCAATACACTTTTCGCCGAAAGGTGCAACTTGCTACGTTCCGAATTTGTTTCAACATTTGCAAATCTCACACGTTCTACAGGCTGACTAAAAAAGAGACAAGTATGTACCAAGTTGTACACCATAATTCTTTCTTTATAGTACACGTACGATTCCTCTAAACGGTGAAGATATAGTAGGCAAATATAGTTAGCAATGGGAAACAACGCACAACCAAAAATCGCCGCACCTCGAATACGGTACAGTGTAGGCGTATTCGTTTGGCTGCTATGTCTGACCTGGATTGGATTGTATCTCTTCTTCGAAGGATTTCTTCTAACACGGTCAGTGATACAAAATAAATCTCAATACAATGAGAGCTCCACTTCAAATGAGATCGGAATCCTCCAGCGGAAAGGTGAATACATACTTAAATACCGACTACATGTCACGTGTGAATGGGGTTTGTCATTGAATACAACTTTATGATTAAATGGGGTTTGTAACAAGATGCATGCTGTAGAATGAGAACTGATTCTATTTTAGGAGCTTGCTTTTCTCAAATTACGCGATCAGCTTGATATTATGGTGTACCTATGTACAATCTATAACGTATTTATGAGATTTGATGTGCCTTGAGGAAAAGGTTCGAACTTGACGATTTAATATACCCGTGTGTCATGTAGTAGCTAAGTATGAGGCAAAGACGCTTTGTGTTGAGTAGTACCAAATAGCACTGCGAAGTGGCCAATATTTGTTAGGTACCATGTATAGATCAACAGCCGCTTCCAGGGTAGTTACCGTAAGTGCAACACTATTATATGTAAAATGGTGATCGCATATGTATGACAATGGTTGAAGAGCCCACATTGAGCTGGATGTGTTTTGAGTGCCATCACATTTTTGGATATTGCCCTTTTGCCCTTTTGACGGCCACCTGTGAAAGAGCCGTCTGGTTTTATACCGTTGAAAACCGGAGGTGGCCTTATGTAATCATAGACTACAGGTTTCTATGCAAACTTCGTACACCCAAATACTTTTCTTGCTTTTTAACTCAAGAAAATCTGTTATAATATCTGCGAGTACAAGCACAAAGCTAGTTATGTACGTGTATATGACCAGTTACTGCTGCAGTCTCACAAAACCGGGC
Source organism: Sphaeroforma sirkka (assembly GCA_001586965.3). Lineage (NCBI taxonomy): Eukaryota > Ichthyosporea > Ichthyophonida > Sphaeroforma > Sphaeroforma sirkka. The sequence goes on along the minus strand of LUCW03002174.1, from coordinate 77,455 downwards.
ATCAGTGTCTCGATATGAATATTATTTACTTTTTCGGTTTTGTGCGTGCGCATGTGTGCCGCGTATTGAGTATACCTCCAGATGTGGTACCTGATTTATGAACGTACACAGCCAATATTCAAATTTTACGTTGCAGTACTTCCTTTTCAAACGTCGTTGTCTGGCACATGTATACACAAACCGGTTCATTGTGGTCTCGAATGAATAGGCATTTGGTGCAGCCCAGAATAGTCGTTCATCGATTCGTGCGTTGTGTGTGCGACACATATATAGCTACATATGTAAAAGCTTCGCAGACGTGTCACAACAGCGGTGTATTATTTCGCTCACATATTGATCATCTCATGCATGCGTATATGTCCTACTCTCTCGCGCATATAATAGATCATGATTGCCTTTCTGAATACCGAAGTTTTACAAGCTGTTTTCATCCTTCCGGATCGTACTCTCGAGTGTGAGGACAAGTGAATCCTAGTTTGTTGCCGTCTCATTTGTACAAAAGTGCTGCAACCATTTGATGTTGGTGCAGTTGCTCTAGTCGCTAAACTACAAAACAATATCAAAGAAATTTGTAAGACTGTACATTGATCGTCCTTGCCTTAACTATATCTCAGATAGCGCCTTGTACTCCCGGGCAGTTGTGGTGGTCATAGACGCACTACGATATGATTTTCTGGTCTCCAGTAACAACCAGTCATCCAGACCATTTGACAACAAACTGCAAGTACCTGGTCGACTCCTTACAAATCAAGAAGGTGTGGAGTCTGTAAGATGTTGTGTATAAAATACGCGAAGATACGAGATATTCATCGGTAGAAACCTCGCGTTCTTGTGTATCTGTACGTGGCTATCTACTGAATAGAGAAATAGATCATTTGACTATAAACTGGCACTGCGGGTATTTTGCTGGATATGTGTAGCTGTAGGGCTCTGTAATTAAGCGACTTACTTTATCCGCCCATGTTGCTTGAACTCAAGTATCTGTGCGAACCTATTTACATGTCTTTGCCCTAAATTTTACCCCAGGAAAAGTAGCTTCCTAATCGAGTTCATATTTAGGGTTTTTGAGCTGGCACTAAGATGTAGCAGTTCGATAATCTTGTGTACAAACATGCATGTGATGCATTCGTCAGTTTTAGTTGAACTTAGTTGTCTGACGACTGATACCTGTTGCTTTCCCACCTTAACAGAGGCGGAGTATGCGCAGTTGTTTAAGTTTATTGCCGATGCTCCAACTACCACAATGCAGAGACTGAAGGTAACAGCTATCTGAGATTAGTTTTTAGAATACATCGTAGCCTTATGTTGTCGCTATCTCGTGGTGATTCTGAACAACTGCTTGTCCTGTCTTTCATTGCGATATCTTTGTATCGATTCTATATTGGCAGCGTTGTTGGTTTTTTAGTCTGAATCAAGTTGGGCGTTTGATTTGTATCGTATGTTTTGCTTTATGCAAGATTTCCTGTTCAATTGATATTAAAAATGTCAGTCGAGCCTTGTCATATTATGTGAGCTAATCGTAGTTCAATTCACATTATTCGTCAGGGTTTGACTACTGGCTCCCTTCCCACATTCATCGATGCGGGTAACAACTTCGATAGCTCATTCGTAGAGGAAGACAACTGGCTTAGCCAACTCATTTCCAACGGGAAAAAGGTAAGCGTCACATCGGCCAGCATTTGCTCAGCTGGTTCATAGTACCTGTAGACAAATCCTTGTCCTTCTTCTTTCGTTCCTTCCTACTTCTGTCTATCTTCACCAATGCGCCATCCCCACATTGTGCTGATTTAGAGACGGTAGGGCTCGTAACCTTGTTGATAAACAGCAAACTTTGACACTGTGATAAGTGACTGAGCGCTACTATTGCTAAGCATATATAAATGTCTCGTACACATGCAAGGCGGTGGTAATGGGCGATGATACGTGGGGCTCCCTGTTCGACGGTCTGTTTTTACGCAGTTATCTTTTTGACTCGTTTAATGTGCGCGATCTTCACTCTGTCGATAATGGTGTCGTCGCTAATCTGTTCCCGGAGATGAAAGGTATCTGCACTTCTCCGTCTTTGCCTATGTATTGGGGTCCATTGTATCAAATAATAATTTGTCAGTTTGCTATGTATAGTGAATGTAGACGGCAATTTTGGTTACATTTCGAAGTAAAAAAGTAAAATACGGTTCTGGGCATGGTGGGTATGCTGTTGGTATGTTAGCTTTAAGATTGTTAATTCATGCATATAGCTTCTTTTCGATAGAGAAAGATTGGACCGTGTTGATTGCTCACTTCCTTGGAGTTGATCACTGCGGGCACACCTTTGGTCCGTATCATCCGGAGATGGCGGAGAAATTAAACGAGGTACGGTCTGTGAACATTTTACGTAGAAAAATATGTGTAGATCATCTGCATGGGGCGTATGTGATTTGAGTGGAATTTTATGATATTTTAGGTAGGCCATTTTGTGTGAAGATTATGCATGTATATCGCGTATTTGATTTATATGACTCATAGGCTGTTGAGCATCTGAATGGAGTAGATTGACTTCTGAGAATGCGAAATAGCATGCACCTACTATCACCCCCGAGATGTGGTTATTGTATTGTTATAGACGCCAGTATGAAACCGGAAAATGCGTGTTGTAGTCAGAAAAACATCAATAAACACTGAAATGCCACTTTCCCGTAGTAGGATATTGTACTTCTATTGAAGAAGAGACGGTACACGCCGCTCATCAGTCATCAGTCATTTTCTCCCAAAGTTACTCTACCTGCTCATAAAAGCAAGAAACACCAGTATGACAACCGAAACAGCATGTTTTATTCAGCGATATGTCTGTGAAAATTGAATTGTCACTCCTTAGTTCATGTATCAATTTATTTGACATCTAGCCAACAATTTCCTTTCCTCATAATTGCTGGCCTATTTTCGTTACCCCTCAGATGAACACCGTACTGGAAAATTTGATTCTCGAGCTCGACGACGATACCATTCTATTTGTGTTAGGGGATCATGGCATGACCGAGAATGGGGATCACGGCGGAGATAGCGACAACGAGGTTGGCGCCGGGTTTTTTGCTTACACCAAGCAAGCACCGTCTGCCACAACCACAAGAGAATCATCTTCAGCTACGGGTGTGATGACCTCAAAGGACCACTGGGATCAGGTGGGTGCTGCTTTTCTTGATATTTCATACTGAGATAGATCTGCACGTATCCTGTGCAGAGTACGATTGGAAAGCCTGGTGTAGAATTTTACCATGCACTATGTTGCGCTCGTGCATTCGACTCAGTTCTACGCATAGCCCTAATACTCGTACTCTTTTCTGCCAATTGCGCCGCTTTCTACAATGTCATCAGTATCTACGACTCGCAGACGAAGCTGAGGAGTCTTTCGAGCGGCGCGAAATCCAGCAAATCGATTTCGTTCCCACCATCTCGTTGCTCCTGGGGCTGCCGATTCCATTTGGAAATCTCGGGCGGATTGTGCCGGAAATGTTCTTCGTGCTTTCTGGTACGTTGAACATGCCAACAAACGTGTCGGGCAATATTCTCAGTTGTGCCGAAAGCGAAGCTCATTATTATTTACACTTTGATCGCAACGCAGATGAGGAAAGCAAAAAAGTCAAGAAAACTTGCAGAGACAGAGACTCCGATTGTGAGCGCGCATACAGTGCTGTATTTCGTTTCCGTACTCTGAACTATGCAATACAGTTGAATGCGGTGCAGGTAGAGAACTACCTCACGACGTACTCTAAAATGTAAGTATCGTGTGCTAGCAAATATCTACTATATTACTGAGATGTGTGGTTTGACATCGATAAGTTTCCGATGTGGTGTCGCGTGGCATAAACTTCCGATTTGACTTTAATACTACTGACTAGTTTGCAACTTCATTAGAGTGCTGAATCTCGACATCTGGGGAGTTTTTACTTTAGATACTTAAACCCTTCTCTCTGGCAGGTCTTCTGACTTTCCATTTGAGGAGCTGGTGCACTTGACGGCTTCGCTCGAGTCGATAATGTCGCGGCACACGACTCTGGAGCTCACGATAGAAGCCATCGACGATGGAGCCACAGATATCAATCAGTGTGTCCGCGATCTGAAAGAGGTATAATCAAAAGCTGAAGTGTACGCGGCCTACCCGCATAGTAAAATTCAGTCATATTTATTGACAATCTATTCTTCTGACTTGGCAGTAGCTATGCACGGTGAGCTATTTTTTAAGAAATTCACCAACGTTTTACTTTCTCTGGTCGTCGTACAAATACAACCACCGTGTGTGCAGAACTATGCTGAATATTGCGCCTATCTGAAAAGGGTACGCCATATGACGGAACAGACATGGGCAAAATTTGATGTCGTCAGTATTGTCTGTGGTCTAGTAGTACTTGGACTAGCCTGCTCCAGTATGCTCCTACAGCTCACGCAGACCTGCTCTCCGAGCCAAGGTATTTATACGAGTTCTATCCGTAGCAGACTCAGATCAGACTTTTCTTAACTTGTATATTCTGTGCTGCGAACCTTGAATGTTTCTTCATTAGAATACGCGCCATCTGCGTTTAGTCTATGTCTTCAACACATAACAAACAAACATGAATTGTATTGTTGAAGGAGTTATTTATCCACTCCAGCTGGCATTCGTATCCTTCATGTATGAAACTGTGGTACTTCCGATCTATATCATTGAATGTCTGGTCGTCATCCTCACCACCACATCTTATCAGCCAACAGAGCTGCTAGTTGCATAATAAAGGGAGCTGTAGTAGGCCTGTTCTTGGGCATCACATTCGTTGTGTCAGGAGCCGATTATGTGCTAGCTGCTTCTGGAATATCGACGCCTGATTACCGTACCGTGATTCTGCTCACGATATCTATTTGTGGTGCTGCGGGCCATTATATCTCAGCGAATCGAATATGTAGTGCTTCTTGGAGGTATTTCAATACTTTTATGTGATATTCTAAATTGTTTCTGGTGGTACTTCGGATATTATCTACAATGCTTCGAAGTGATTCTAATCTTATTATTTTTTCCTGCAGTGAGATGTGCCCGAGAGGAACCACTATGGTTGTGAGTGCGTGCGTTGTGCTGCACATGTGCTGTTTTTTCTCAAACAGCTTCACAGTGTGGGAAGACGATGTGCTTCTATTTCTCTTGGCGACTTCGCTTGTAGCTATCACATTAAATGGACAGTACAATAAGGTACACAACGATTGAGGGGGGGGGGGATCTAACAATGGCATGGTTGCTCTATGGAAAAGTCGTACTGTTGTAGGTCAATCACATTCCTCTGTGGAAAACCTCGCAGTATATTTGAGATCTGTCGACTTGCCTTGTTTTGGGAGAAAATTTGGTTTTGGAGTATTCACTGTTCTTATTCGGACTAATCAAACATGCTGTGTTGTCTATATGTGATCTAGACAACCTTGTACGGGCGGTTGCTTATTGCGATCCTCAGCCGGTGGGCAATATTCTATCGCGTCTGCCGTGAAGAACAATTTGGTTATGGATGTATTCAACCGGAACTACCCTCCCTCGCGAGCTTATTCGTCATCTTGGGTCTGTACACATCCTTCGCGGCGATTGGAACAGGTATGGTGTGTGCTCACTATGACTCTCGGCTATCGATCAGTCAGCGCACACTATGTACATGTTATAAGTCGGTAGACTCATATTACCGCTCCGAAAAAAATCATAATGGAGTGTAGTTAACTAGCGTGATAAATGCGATTTCGAGGTGCGAACAACGATTTTGTACAGATATATGCGTATGCTTTAAAATGATTATTTGGCCTGTTCAGACCGCACGTTTACAATACTGCCACTGTCTGATAATTTGTGTTGCAGGGTTGTGGACGTCAAGCGGAAAAATCTTGAGGTATACCATTCATGCACAAATTGTCAGTCTGGCTTCCTACTGGTATCTACATCTTGGCATGGGTGAGTGTTCATTGTGGAACTGTTAACACTCATTGATAAGTATGCAAACTCGCATATACCCGCTGTTGTGTAACAATATCTCAATAAGTTAAAGTCGTTCCCCGTGTGTAGCTTGAAATTTAACTACACAGTATACATCGGGCCTTTTACCAACACATTTTCACTATTCTGTACTCCAGGCGTGAACATGTCGACTCTGCCCTACTGGCAGCAAGTAGGGCCTCCCTGGGTATCGTATGCTGGCAATCTTATTGTTTTGATTATCACTATAAAAGAACTTGTCATTACTACTGAGGTGGCTAACAAGGGCAAGCAAGACAGTGAACTCGGCAGTATATCTCGCAACAAGAAATTGGATACAATGCACAGCTGCCTGTTCTCATTCAGCCTTTTATTGTCTATAGTTACGGAGCCTCGATTCGTGCCCGGTCTATTCCTTCTATGTACATGCCTAGGGCAGTCGATATTTTCGGCTCGTGCCGTAACATATAGGAGGGTAACAAAAGATGATCCATGCCCGGAGACGAAAGGTGTTGATATGAGTGAGTCAACTCAAACAGCCTTGCTTGTGGAGCTTGCATATTTGGGTCAAGTAGCGTCCTATTTCTTCTTCGCCACGGGGCACCAGGCTTCCTTCCCGACTATACAATGGGCAGCTGCATTTGTTGGGTTTACATCTATGTCTTACTATCCAGCAGGTAGGCTACGATATTGATTTTCTATGTTCGCCTTTAGTCATCAGCTTGCCTAGAATCTGAGCAGTTTTCGGCGTGATTGAGTGCTTGTAGGGCAAACGCGAAACCTATTGTGTACTGTAAAGCGATACATTATTCGAGAATGTGCTACGTTTGTCATCACCAATCACATACATTTTGAGAGTCTACTAAGTAGCCCTAATATATTGACCCTATCCTCATCTTCTATCCACCAGTGGTCTTGCTGATCCTTAATACCTACTCTGCGCATCTGATAGTCTTAGCTTCGTTCCCGATTATTCTGATGACTGCGGCGTCGTCTAGCGCACCCACCGACAAGCAGTCGAAGTTGTGCATGTCAGAAAACTCAGAATCTGAAAACGATGCAATTGGCCTAGGACATCAAATAGATCTCATCACCAGGGCGCACATGTTGGCTCTGTTATGCCGCAGTGTGATCTTGCTGTCGACTGCCAGTGCTGCCGCTATGCACAGGTAAATGAGAGAGCCTGATCTTAATTGTTATCTCCTAATAGCGTCCCATATTCTTATGTCCGGACAATAACGTTCCAACTACTTTACTATATCATAACTTTACACCGCAGTGTAGGATAATTGATACCAAGCTGACATGCGACCTATATTTCGAGTTTTATCAAACTTTGACCACTTTACTGTTCTTTTGTTTTTCCTTTCTGTAGACGTCATCTGATGGTCTGGAAAATCTTTGCCCCGCGGTTTATATTCGAATCTGCTGGGAATTTAGTAGTACACGCATGCTTGCTTGGCTCCTTGATACTGTGTCTAATTGTGGTCAAAGGCTCGCGCTGCCGGGAAACCAGTCCGGTGAAACGAGGAGTACAATGATGACATTCATATCTCTCATGACTACGTGTTATCCGCGCGCGATGACTGTTCAGGCAGAAAATTTCACTTGTGCAAGAAGAGTTTACGAATCATCAACTCGCCTTAAATTCGACCAGGGCTTTGTGAATCATTGCTGAACGTACACGCTAAACTATGAAAAGCTACTTTGTGCAAGCATTGCTATACAAGCTAAATTATCAAAAGTTACATAGTATGTATAAGACGATAAGCGCTGAATACTAGTATAATTTATGGCGCGCGTCGGCTCAATTGGTCATCCATAAACAGAGCTTCTTCAATTTTAAGTTTATTTAGCGACACGCAGGATATGTAGCTCCATTCGTGTGCGGTAAATACCGCATATAAATACGTGCTCTAATTTTTGAATTAATCTGCACACACATACCGTGACTTGTCTCAAAGCAAACACTAAATAATGCTGAGAAATATTGGTCCAAAGCAGTGGAGTGCAAAGCCCGACTCAAATGTAACCCAATGTGAAAGTGACTGGAGATTGTGCACTGTCAATCATCTTAAGCTCGCATGTAGTTCAAACCTCAGTATATGAGATTGATTTTTATATTGGGAAGTATCGAGGGTTCTGTGGACTCTCATATGTGACATCTAGATCTGAGTCTTCCACACAATGCATGAAAGCCAGGGTTAAATTCCCCGTGAGATAGACTATGTTTTTTGAGCTCGTTGCCAATACCACATGTGCGGCATGTCGAAGTCTAGGTGGATGTCTTGGCCCAATATCTGATACCTACGGCCAAACCCAAAAAAAAAGATGAGAATAAAGGATATTAGCGAAATATGTGTATTTCATGGCAAAAGATGGCAAGACAAGCATTGATACTAACGCAAAAGTGCGATTTGGCGAAAGACAAGCACCCCACGAACGGTACTGCTGTTACCTGATTCAAAAATAATAACAAAGTAAAACCAATCTCAAAGTCTTTTAGACCAACCACATACCTTAGTGGAATATCTCTGACGAATCATTGTCTTGCATGATGGGGGCATATCGCTGACGTCGTACTTCAAAACCAGCACCTTGATTGGTGTTCCATTCGGATTAATGATCGCAATATTTAATGACCCGCTTTTCGGAAGTCTGTACCATCCTGGTCGTCTAGAGTCCGCGAAGTTCCCTTCGCGCTTTACCACGGCGCAGTACGGTAACACGCTGTTACGAGCAGTCCAACAATCTTCACTGTTCTCAAAGTATGTTACATTGGCATCCAAGGTAACCGAGGGATAGCTGCGAGTTGGTGAATAAACCCCCAATCTAACCGAGAATTGCATCAGAGGCTCGACACACATCATCGACATCTTTGTGGTTAATATATTATGCTCTATGCGTCCAATGAAGCCCGTCGACGCGCGGAGAATAGATGGAGATCCTTCTCCATTGCCATGCCGAACAGCGCCGGCACTCATACTGAGAGCTCTGGGGCGTGGTGTTCGCGAACTACTAGAAGCTACGACTAACGGTGGCGACTTCCAAGTACAGTATGCCAAACGTTGTTCTGCTTGTAAGTGCGAGCGCGAAAAGCGCAATGGGGAAGTTGCTATACACTTGCGACACTGTCCTGAGAATCTTGATTGCAATTGGTCTCGCCTCAGTGTGAATCGTGTGTGAGATATGTTTGCTGGCAAGATGTCGGGGATGGGCTCCGCCTGTAGACACGATGGAGATATATGATTAATCATGCGACACTAATTAAGTCGACTCAGAATTACTTAAATAAATCGCGAGATCGGGTGCATGATGTGCATAAGACCCATTATGCTGATAGCGACTGGACAAAACATACATGTGCGTACAAAACTTCACTTGACAACTTACCTTTGTTTTAGAATTAAACTTTCGCACAAAACCGTTTCCAACGGTCCCAACAATGGGTTTGATTGACGAGCAAAGCCGAGTCCTATCGTACTGTGCATATTGTTCGGATTTAACACGTCTCTCTATCCGTGTGTCTGCCCAGTGCGAGGGCAAATTTGATAGATTTGATAAACTGTTTGTCCCCACTTTGACGCTACATATAATGCCCACAGCCATATCTCCTCTCTCAAGAGGAATTTTCGAGGGAGGCTTTAGTTGTCTATACACCTCCACGTAGTTACAAGCTGGTTCGGGGAGCCCACTCTCGTCGTCGCCTTGTAGATTGATAGTGATGTACTCACTTCCATTGCGCCTGTGCCTCACTTCAGAAATATATTCTATAGCTTTTGCAAGATCTTCCCGTTGAAATTCATCTACGAAGTCGTGGCTGCAATATAAACGGAAGCACTATTAACACAGGGGTGTATGGTGTGATCTCACAATCGACGCAAAATGGATTGTACGGTACACACTTCGACAAACTAAGAAGACGAAAAAGAGAAAACAGGATACACGACTGAAGCAAAACACTTACCAGGTGAACTTCAGTTGCCAGCGCTCCAATAGAACATCTTTTCGTTTAGTTTTATAGCAATGGATGTACAATGGATTGGCATTCCGGTAAGCCGTCCCAACGGTACAGTGCGGATATTCAAGATAGCCGTCGTTTGGGGTCTCGTAGACTATTAACTTTAACAAGTAACGTCCGATCTCGTTCGGTAACATACTCTTAGTAATACCCTGATAATCGTTCTGAATCCCACGCTTGACTGCGTCGAGCGCAGCATCCTGATCCGCCTTGCAAGCCACTTCAGCCCTACAGGCCATGTCATAAAGCATTTCACATTCGATACGATTCAACAAATAATGAATTTTACTATACAAGGAGATCAAACTGTACGACCGTTGTGTTTATAATACCATACAAATCGCTTGACAAACTTGAAAATTACAAGCACATGTACATCAATCAGGGCGTATCTTTAATGTCACCAACTTCTGGCACTTCAACCTTCCACTATAAGCGCCCACAACCAATAAAAGCGCAATGTCTAGTCCATACTGCACGCAGTGTCTAGTCCATACTGCACGCAAGTCCCGTAAGCGCGCCTACAGTGTCAACACGTAAATCAGTCGTAAAGCATTATAAAAGGGTAGTAACTAATTAAAACCTGATCAGTACTGCAACAGTGTTGCGCTTCGAAGAAGTCGAACTCTTTGCGTACAACATAACAGCAGACGCGCACAATAAAAGTCGGCAACGAACATCATACCTCCTCTTGCAAAGGACAAGATTGTGGTCTGTTCGCGTCTGGCTATCCAACATCGCTTCGTAATCATACACAGCACGGTATTCGGTGGGTCGACAACGACGTCACACGATTTCCCACTTTGAATCTGTATGTGTGTGTATTTATGTGTATACGTATACGTGACTTTCTAAGAAGCAGGGAAAGCTGGCTATTAAACAAAACAAATGATGAATCTATGTATCTCTCTGCAGTCTGCTCTCTGCAGGAGTCAATAGAGAGATCATCCTATAAAAAAATTAAGGATGATGTACTTCCAAAGTGCCAGCCAGAGGAGCGAATATTTATAAATATGATGAATCATCATCGATAAAATACTGCTCCAATTCAACAGCAGATCTAAAAATATGTGTACATACAGTAAAAAAACGTAAAATATATACGAATGTGTACGTCTGTCCGTAGATGATGATTATTGCGGGTTAAGACTATGAGTCGCACTGTCCATTTTCTAACACAACGCACTGTACTCTGATCGGTGACTCCAGTTTTATGGTACATGGGTATCAGTGACCTGTGTTGTTTTGATATTGGTGAGGATAAATATATGTACATTTTAAATAAGTCATAGCGTCGTATACAAGTACGAGCGGAGATTGATCTGTCGGCTCGCGTCCAACCGTGACGACCGCTGCTGATACTTACCTGTGCGAAGGGAACAGGTAAGAAAGGGTGCGTAGGGTGGGCCGCGAGGAGAACAGATGATTAGAAGGATCTTCTGTTCTTCAGTTTTATACCCTACTTGTGTAAAAGTTCTAAGGAATCATGTGCGTGGAATGACAGATTGTGATGTCATTCCAGAAACATGATGACTTAAACAAACATAACTAACAATTGTAAAAATTGCGTCATTTATGTTGTTGTACTTCCAGCCACCGATAGGTCCCCAGAGTTGAGGAAGCGGTCGTGTAGAGCAGCCCGGACGTAAGATTTCACAGAACTTTGTTTGATGCCCAAGATAGTTTGACGCGTTGATTTATATTCACGGCCAAGGCGCTAGCCACAAAATCTCTTCGAAGAAAATGGGATGTCAATGGTGTGACGAGCTGTTGAGAGATCTCTGCCGCTACAAACTGATTTTTGAGATCCGCCCGAAAGTGAGCATGTTGTGCTTTGGAGGTGGTGATGTTTTGAATATTGTCGGTGTCAATCATAGAGATCATAGGGATTATTTTATTTATTTTAGTTAAAAAAGAGATAAGTTGCAAGGGGAGTTGATAAGGGGGTTCAGTAGAATACACATGATGTGGGCAAGAGTTTTGGCGCTCAGTGAGCCTTTACACTGAAGATATTGTTGACTCAGGAATTGCAGAGCTATTTGGAGGTTAGTTTTTAGAAAGACAAACACTTCGGGTGGTACTGGTCGTCCGTGCGTTGCAAATGTGTTGGTGCTCCGGTTTTGTTGCTTACGACCTACTATGGGTAATATCATTTATCTTAAAATGACAAGTATGTATGTTACAATGTATGAACATATGGTATGGCTCTCATAGTCGCTGTAGTGTTGTAAAGATGGTAGTATCCGTATCTAAAATCACTTTAACATGAATCGGACTGAATTTGATCATTGATTGTTTATGGCCCCACCAGAAAGAAGAAGAGGACGATGCAACGGGTGTTCGTCAATGTAAGATAATCACATGTCGGGGCTGTACACGGCGGCGACCTAACCTGCATGCATCTATGACGGCCTTCTAAGTTATACATGAATTTGTACGCTGTCTTTATCAAATGTCGGCTGTCATTGCATTTGGGTATGATGACTGCGATTGAAGAACCATACTTCACTTCAGTATTGCTGCACTGACCGTATGGATCTGTTGTGGTTTCATTTGCTGATCTTGCATGTGTAAGCTTTGATGGATATTTCTATGTTTTAAACTATGTTATAAAAACTAAGATACAGTTTAAGTCAGTTAGGATTTAGCAGTGGTAGCTTGTGTAGGAATGATTGGGGCTGCCTCTTGGTAAGAGCCTTCATATCCTTGATCACACACGATGTACCTCTAGCTGTTCTTTATTGAATAGTTTTACACTAGAAGTACTAAGTGTTCATGACCACATGTCTAATTTGTAGATAGACATAAGAACGTAAGTCAAGTCAATACATTAGCTAATATAAATAAAGCTCCATCTGAAGAAAATTTATAAAAAGAAAAAGACTTATTGGATTTTGGAGATTGGCGGGAAGACCAAAACCTGTAAGTGGTAGTTCAGAGATTTATAAAATTTAGTTTATAATATCCTACATCTACTATCGTCTCTAATAAGTCCAAGTAAATGAGTCATACCAGAAACTCAGGCTATTGGAGCCACCACAGTGAATTTAGAACACTTTGGAAATATTGGAAAAAGAACTTGTATTAAATAGTCTTAAATACAAATAAAAACCAATATGTTATCTCATTTGATCTTGATTTTTAGATTGACCGGAAGCCGCAAGAGATGTGTAGGCTATCTGATGACTGCATTTTATGTGGTTAGAGGCTCATCACGGGACAAGCCGATTGAAGAAGCAATACGACGGAATCGGTTGATTTTAGTCGTAAACTGGCGTGCTGTGCCGTCTGCTATTTCATTGATTGTAAACCAGTCATGAGAAGTGGTTTTGCTGAAACCTATAAGCCGTGTGGAGCGGATAATACAGCGACGAGCTGCCACGGGGGTGTTGATATGTTGAGTCATGACGCTATATCCAGTGGGTAGCACGCGCACATCTCCCGGTTGACGTAGTCGGAGATTGCCTGTCATATTGCGGAAGTTCGGCCACCAATGAGCTTGCTGACACAGCCGGGTGATTAGTATTGCTGTAGCATTCTGTAAGCAGATATGCTGAAGTACCTGAGCCACCATCGCTTCTGGTGGCGTTGTAAGTAGATGTACTTGCTTGTTCCCCTGTAAGTGGTTATAAACGGAAACTACTGCCATTACGCCGTGGTGAGCTAATTGTTGGTAGTGCGTGGTCGGCGACGTAATGCCGCGAGTGTTGTCGTGGAGTCGGCGAGTATCAAAATTGGTTCAAAATTGGTTGTTATAGATGGAACTTTTGATGAAATCAAAAGTGCTGAAGGCATCCGATCGTTTGCTCGTAGTTATGTTCCAGAACCAGAATCAGCCGTTCATATTTGACCAGAGACCAGCGACATGCGTGTGTCCATGTCTGGTTGTGGATTGTCCAGGATATTCTACCATTTGTTGCAATTATCCTCTCAGGCTGTTTGTTTCTGTGATGCTGATGCACATAGAGTATGAATTAAAGGCTTGTACAAGTATCGTGGGGCAGAAATCATTCGACTTAAGTGGATTTCTGTACTGATTCAGTGGAATCATAGCAACACACATTGGACCTTGGCGATTGTTACATTGTACAAAACAACCGCTACAGATACTATTAGATGGTATGACAATTTCTGCTAGAGCTGACCAACAATTCAATTATATAGTACGATGGATAAAATGTTACCTCACAGATAATATTATGATACAGCCTTAAAGTAGCCGGTATAAAACAACACAACAGTTTTAGCTGTGGGGATTGCTTTGTGCCTATGCTACAGCAGTATCAGAAAATCCGCAGTTCGTGTATGATTGAGAGACATTGTCTTCCCAGGATTAAGTCACAAGTGGACAAGATATATAATAAAATACAGGATCTGGTATTGAATTCAGCGCTGTAAAAGCCGGGCCTCCACATTAGAATATTGTAATATAAACGTACTCCTGTTAGTACGTGAAACGTACTATTAAAGGTACGTAAACTTAGTTTCCAAATCTATTTATATCTGAATACTTCGGTAGCGAGATGGCTCAACCTAACATAGGTTTCTAAGGGCTATTAGCGTTGCTTAGTTGTCCTCCGTTCAACCAACCAGATGTGCCAGTCTGATGAAGGCTAAGTCGGTAATTCTTGATAAGTGGCAAGTTATTGGTTGATGCAATAACTATGGACATCGAGTATTTTTCTTTTCTTCTTTTTTTTCTTTTTTTTCTGACGATAGGATTTTATGTCTCTCGAGTTCGCCCCAACGATATATGCCATAGTTTCTAATAGTGCGACAACGAAGCACTAATTAAAATCCCTTTGGCGAAAACAGTACTGAGAGGATTGTAAATAAGCAATGTCTCAGCCTCACAATCCCTCAGAGTATTAATGTTTACACGAGGCATACCTAACTATACTCAAAAGACTCGTTTCGTTTATTTACTTTTAAATTTTGATATACTTGGACTTAACCTAAGCGCTTATATACTCTAAGGCTTTAATATCGCCTTAATAGACCGAAACTTACACATTTTAAAGTTAGCAAAAGTATTAACTACTTAGACTACTTAAACGTAAAGGTAGATAACTGCCGCGAAATTTTTCCTAAGCACAGTTATTCCATAAGAGAATAAGACTGGAGTGATAAGTTAAAATTATGACAAAGAAAGACAATACACCTGTAAAGAAACGCAAGGCCGAACGTAAGAAGATGGAGAGGAAGCTGCTAGCGCTGCCGCAGAAGCAACCGCCGCTGCCGCCGATGCGTTTAACTGCACCGTAGCCGAGGCACTTGTCTCCGATAATAATAGGCAGGACAATGCTTCGGATAAGGATGTAGCCACTCCGATTAAGGGGACTACTCCTGCAGATACAGCCCGAGGGCCACCTATTGCCTCAACTTCGAAGCTCGCATTTACGAAGCCAAGAAGTGAGACAAGAGACACGTCTCAAGACGCCCCGATCAATTCTTCTGACGAAACTCAGAAAAAAAGTCCTCAATTATAGGGACAAAGACGAATCTCAGAAGGTACCTATACCGGAACCAGAAGAGGAGGCAAACTCAAGTGGCAAACCCGAATCTACGTCCCGAGACCACCGAGCCAACGCGCATACGTAAGTTAACTACTGAAAACACTGTTCTTAAGAATCAGTTAGCCGCCCTTATGAAAGGGATGACTGTTGAACATGTATTTCGAATGTGTGGATCAGGAAAACACGCACAGCACTTACGCGATCATGTCTCTCCGGGCTCTACTGAAGCCCTGCAGAAGTGGACAGAACGTCGGCTGGCAATTACGCCCGAAAAGCGTAAAGACCTGAGCGCCGAACCTGTGGTGGTTGACCCAGATGGGCTCAGCATAACTATACCTTACGAAGAGCTACCACCAGAAGTCCAGGAACTTTATTCGCCTGTATTATCACCCGGCCATGAGTCGCCTGTCCTTGAGAGTATTATAGACCCAGAGGCAGGTAGAAACACTCCGCCACCTTTACCCAACTGGGATAGGATGACAATCGTCAGAAACCAGTTAAGACTGGGTATGTCATCCAGACGCATGAATCACCCAAGATTATAATACCAATGACTATCCAAGGAATAGAGCACCGAAAGGCCTCGACCATGGGCTTTACACGGGTAATAAACCCTCCCGTAAACGTGTTACCGATGTCGGATTTAATCGCTTCGATCGCACCGCCTTGCACCAACCCGCAGAGGATTTTCACTCTGACGAGTTGGCCGAACTTAATAAATCGGTCGACGATTACACCAAAAAAATGGAAATCGCCCATGACGAACACCGTGCCGATGGCGTATCATATTTTGCTAACATGATCGCGATCAAGCAGAAACGCATCGATCAGCTACCTCAAGCCCAACGTGGACAAGACCACCGGGATAACCAGAAGTACAAGGGACAGAGCAGTCGACTTAAGTCAAACTGGGATGCCAACAGCAAGCAGGTTGAGTTTATAAACAACCATGACCTCGACACGCTAACCCGTACGTTTAATGCGTTTACGGTCATGCTGGAGACGAATGATATCGCTCCCCAGCAATGGATTTCTGCTTTAATGCAGTCGTTTTACCCAACAGGAATAAGTTACTTGATCCTGCAGCGACACTAGCATGAGCTAGACACTTGTCGTGACTGGCCAGCTGTGTGTTGGTTGGTTACGTCCTTATTAAGCAAGGACATGCGCAGTCCAGTTCTGAGTTCAATCTTAACTGAACCAGTTGAGAATACTCCTATTCAGAGTTACATTCTAAAACTTGATGCTGACCTCAAACGTCCAGATATAACAAAGGACAAGGCTCAGCGATGGTACGAGTTCCTGGTTATGCATGTCTTCTGTAAGAACATAGGGAACAACGACCGTGAAAGTCTGTACACCGAGTTGCGACGTAAGCACGCAACTGAGGCTCGAGACAAGGGACATGAAACGAAGTTTCATCTATCCCGACTTACGCGGGGACAGTTTTATGACACTGTATCCACGCTTTTTCCCGCACACCGAGTAACCTCGAAGGGAAAGGCGCTAAAGAAGAAACCGCGCGAGCTCCCTGATCAAATATACCTCGCACGCCAGACGTTAGATGATACGCCTTATCAGACGCGTCCTAACCAGACACGTGCTCGCGACTCTACTCAATCAACGCGACCCAATAAACGGGCACGCGCAGAGCCAAAGGACAAGGAACCTCCATATAAGGAGATCAAGAAATGTACCGACGCACAGTGTGGGTATGACATGTACCAATTGACCCCTAACGGTTATTGGAACGGCAGACATGCACCCACCTGTACACACTTTCTTACGAAGTGTGACAAGCGTGAGAATACCAATGGCTATCACGCCAAGTCTTGCGACAAGAAGCCCGATATTTAGTTGGAGTGAAAGTACTACCAGGTAGAATCGTTATAAAGAAAATACAACGACTCCTTAGATGATCGTGTAATAATCCCTGTATATTCCAACGAAATAAAGTCCTTGCATTGATTGATCCTGGTTCAGAAATTTCATGTATATCCGACCGCTTTGCATTGATGAAAGGCATTGAAAGGCGAACTCAAACCACTTACCTAATTTTAGCAAATGATTAAACTTCCAAGTGTGATATCATGGCCACAGATGTTAAAATCTCCCTGGCCGATGATAGAAATATCACTACCCAAGCTGTGATCGTTAAGATGTCACATAAGTATGACATTATAGTCGGAATGAGCGATTTGCTCACGTTAGGGATAACCGTAACAGGCTTACCCAACAACATAGATCCATTAAAGGATCAGTCAGGCGATAATTGTCTAAAACCATACACACCACCATCGGACACAGTAAAGGAATTAATTTCTGGCTTTGCCGATAAGAAAATGAATTTTATATTAGTAAATAAGAAGATAAAAATAACCGACTGGGCGAAAGTCCGCTTTAACGAAGGAATGTCAGCCTTGACTTAACCAAGGTAGACTTTACTAAGCTCAAATGTCCTTTAGAAAACTTTGTTTCCTGGAGACATGAAGCTGTAGTTAAAGAACCAGTCCAGAAATGGTTTTCCGATGGAGTAATTGAAATTAATTACCAACAAACGCCAGTTAACTTAACATTATTGACTTTTGACCAACACAACTCTGACGGAACATTTAAGAAAGTCAGAGTATGTCTAGATATGAGCCCAATAAAGTTATTGCCGATTCATGGTTTTCATCCCCCTCGTATAAACGAGTTACTGAGACATATGGAAGGTGCTACAGTGTTTACATCCATAGACCTAACACAGGGGTATCATCAAATGCAAATTTATGAACCCCATCGTAAGTACTTTAGTTTTACCTGGAAAGGTAAGCAATACAGGTTTAGAGGTGCACCTTTCGGGTCGCACTCCTTACCAGCATTGTTCCAACAAGTAATGGAGGAAATGTTTGGAGATATGCCTGACGTGCAAGTCTATATAGATGACATAGTCATCTTTTCGAAGATTAAGGGCGAACATGCCGCATTAGTCAGACGAGTCTTTCAGACTCAACGAACAAAACTTCAAAATCAACGAGAGAAAAAATGTCACTTTGCAATGAGCGAAATACAACTTTTAGGCTATCGTATATCAGGGGAAGGTATTAAAATCGACCCCAAAAAGGTGGAACACCTGTTAGATTGGCGGACACCAACTACAGAAAGAGACATAAACAGCATGTGTGAATTTGCAAACTCCTTTTCTGATGGATTACCACACTTAGCTGATTATCTTAAACTAAACCTTTTGGACACTTAAAATGTCATAATGGTAAACTAGGAGACTTGTGGACCAAGGAATGTGATGACGCATTTAAAGCGCTCAAGCACGCAGTCCAACAAGCCTACAAGGACCAGTCGATGGCGTGTCTTTGAAATAGTAACGGACACATCAGACTTAGCACTCGGAAGCGTACTATACCAGGTTATAGATAATGAACCTAGGTATATACAATTCTTCAGCCGAGCAATGAATGCATCACAGTTGAATTATCCAACTGTAAAGCAAGAGCTACTAGTCATAGTAGCAGCTTTAACACACTTCCGCGATTACTTCTACGGAGCAGCTTTTACGCTGATGTGTGATCAGAAGTCCCTTCAATATATGAAGGTGATGAAGACAGACTCTCAATTACTGAGCCGATGGCATGATGCAATATCAAAGTTTCATTTTGATATCAAACATCTACCAGGGATACATAACCATTTACCGGATATGTTATCACGCTTCGTACCGGACTTTAATAAATCCTTACGTGAGTTACTAGCCACTGAATGAAAATGTAACCCCAGGTGGGTTGAACTGGCTCAGAAAATATTGGGGCCATATACAATTGACATGTTCGCTGCACATCATAATGCACAACTAAAGAATTGCAAGACTTTAAATCATCCTTTGGGAGATGCGTTTCAACTAGACCTCTCCAAACATACTGCGTGGGCTAATCCACCATGGCAGTTAATTGCCCAATAATTAAATTATGTTCATGTACACAAAGCTACCAACACGTTGTGTTGCCCACTACGGAGTAGAGATCCATGGCTCAATAAATTAATAAGCATGATACAATGCGAGCCAATATATCTAGATAGGAAAGTAGATACTTTCCTATGTCAGGGTACCCGAGCCGTCCAGAGGACGCCCTGAAGACATACTATAATATGTCGTATAGGTCCCATTGAATCAACCAAATGGACCCCTTCTGAGACCTTCCTTAACAAAGTCAAAGAATCAGAGATTCCACTCTCTACTAGATTGAACGTTAAGCAGTTCAAAGGCAACACAGCACTTGAAGTCTGTACGCAAGAAATACAATCTACTAATGACACTACAGTTAAGAAGCGTCAGTCCCTAGCTAGGACTCTGTTTGATAACATAAAGTCCAAGCCCGAAGTCTTTCAAACCCTGTTTCTAAGGGGATTAATGATAGATAATCCCGAAGTATATACACATATAATGCGACTATTAAATAAGTCAGGTGTATCAAACGCACACGAGCGCACTTATGACACTCATGCAAAAGAAGGACAGGAGTCTGGAAACACTACATACTTAGAGACCACGCAAGTGGATTCTCAACACCCTACCTTTATTCTGGAGGAGCAGAATGATAAAAACATTCTTACTTGGCTGACGCAAAACCATAAGCTGAAGCACCAGAACGTAGTAGACGCACTTAAAGATGCTAAGCGAAATGGGATCGCGCAAACTAAGCTGGCAACTTTAGTTGACAGAGTATATCAGTCATGTACAGACTGTGATCTCAACCAGATTAAGCGCTATGGGTTCACACCGCTTGAGAGTGTGACTGAAGATGTTCCATGGCGCAGGGTCATCATTGATCTGGTCGACCTGCCTGCGTCCGAGCATACAGGCAACCGTTACGTATGCCACTTCTTTGATGTGGCATTACGGTATAACTTGCTCTATCCTTTGAAAGACAAGAGTACACAGACCGTGGCAAAATTATGTTGCCACGTCTTTGCTGACCACGGGTGGCCAGGTATCATGTGCACTGTTAACGGTAGCGAGTTCTGCGATGACGTAATAGAATCGTTAATACTCGTATCAGGCATGTGCCATAAAAGAGGTGTACCATATAAACCGCAAACACAAGGCGCTAATGAAACGCGCCACAGAAGACTTAAGTTCTTCTTAGGTACTGCATTAACGGATGATGCAGATGATTGGCCGTACCACCTTAAGTGGGTACAAACACAGATGAACGAGTATGCTGATTCGGTTACAGGAACAACACCTGCTCACTATTTTTGTGGCAGATATAGTGAGTTACAAATACCCTTTAACAAGAACGAACCTGATCACCATGAGTTACCATGGTTATAGAGGTACAACGCATACACAATGTTGTATATCTTTGCTTGCGAGAGACACGTAATGTGGCCTTATTAAAAAGGCAAAATAGACGGAATGCTACCAAAAGAGAGCAGAGTATCAGGTCGGAGACAGAGTTAACATCCATCTACGTAATTCCGATGCTACTGTACTAACATCGAAATGAATAGGACCATATATAATCTTCGTAGCCGACACTAAAAGTGGAACCTATGAGGTTAACAACCCCGACGGTTCTAGTGCTTTAAATGTAGGCACTAGTCGAATATCGACTGCTGAGATTATTCTCGCAAGAAGACATGATTCTACTGCACCCCTTGACCGCTCCGAATTCAAATATATTATATGGAGAGCGGATAAAGGAGGATATACATACTATCGTACACGCTTTATAGACGGTACAATCGCTGAGTTAACTTCAGACGCTTTTGACAATCATAACTATTTAAAGGCCTTTAACAGAAAAAAACGTAGACGCCTACATAAGTCACAGGCTGATAAAGATAGCATGTTCCCATCGTCTGAAGGCACGGAAGTTAAAACTTACCCGCCAACAGCGTTTATCCCGATCTTTACTACTCATCTTTCGTATGTTTTGAAAACATTGACGCGTAAGAAACGTCCAGTCGACTACCACGGACCTACTGGACCTAAACTCAAAACTCACAGGGTAACCGAGAAGGCTTAACTTCTCGGCCTGAGAAACATTAATTATACGTTATGCTACTTAATGTTTTCGACCAGTTTTCCTTTCTCGCTTTTTCACTCATAATCAGCTTGAGTGTGCAACTTGCTTCTCCTGGGTCTCAAAGCTTGGTGGGGGCTGTGTAAAAGTCGGGCCTCCACATTAGAATCTTGTAATATAAACGTACTCTTGTTAGTACGTAAAACGTACTCTTGTAAACTTATTTTCCCTTAAATGGTTTTTAAAGGCTTTTATTAATTGAATACCTGTTCCATTTTATATATCAGATATTTGGACAAGGCCACTAAAAGGCCCCAGTAAAATACCAAATATAATATTTGGTCTAGTTCTATTAATAGAACTATATTTACCTTCCAACTCTATTTATATCTGAATACTTCGGTAGCGAGATGGCTCAACCTAACATAGGTTTCTAAGGACTATTAGCGTTGCTTAGTTTATCTCTGATGAAGGCTAAGTCGGCAATTCTTGATGAGTGGCAAGTTATTGGTTGATGCAATAACTATGGACATCGAGTATTTTTCTTTTCTTCTTTTTTTACTTTTTCTTCTGACGATAGGATTTTATGAGTCTCTCGAGTTCGCCCCAACGATATATGCCATAGTTTCTAATAGTGCGACAACGAAACACTAAATAAAATCCCTTTGGCGAAAACAGGGCGGAGGGGATTGTATATAGGCAATGTCTCAGCCTCACATTCCCTCAGGGTATTACTGTTTTCACGAGGCATACCTAACTTTACTACAATACTCATTTCGTTTATTTACTTTTAAATTTTGATATACTTGAACTTAACCTAAGCGTTTATTTTCTCTAAGGCGTTAATATCGTCTTAATAGACCGAAAGTTACAGCGTCGTATATTCGACGTTATTTTTTCAAATATGACAGTTTTTTTTAAACAAATAGCTGAACACCTAGTTCTCGTCGAGTAGAAAAATTACCATTGTTGGAGTATGGGTCTCAGACCATTACTTCACATTGCTGTAAATGGCGATTGCATATATTTTATAATCCATAGTACAGGATCGTGTATGTTAGCTAAATTACCAATATACATCGAAATATTGGGTGTATTTCAAATCTGAGAGTAAGTATGCATTTGAATGATTCATACAAACACGCAGGTACCTTTAAATTGCTTGTAGCACAGTTTGTTCTATGTCACCAAACTCAGTGAATGCATCGCATGCTTGAAAAAAAGAAGATAAATGCTCATATTTTGTTGAATCGGTGCTAAACGTATCACTCGGTACATAGGGGTTGTGTAGGTGTGCAAACACAGTATGTGCTACACCGCGGTCTCTTAGTGAATGTCAATGTGATACACAAGTCACCTCCACATTTCAGACCTTGCGACTTGCTTTTGACCTTGCAAATTCCCATTTTTGTGAGTCCCATGCACCCTTACCAGCTGGACGTGCTGATAACTTGCAGGGCTGATCCTCGGTAAACCCGATACGTGCAGCCATACGATTGATATTCCCGTACATACTTATTAGTTCTTTAGCTAATAGCAGTTGATAGTCTGGTATTGTCTGTGCATTGTCGTAAAGAAATCGACTACCATAAACCGAGTTTATAGATAGTTAGTGTTAGGTCCTTGAAAAAATCGGGTGAAATGCCCCTCCTTCATGGAAATTGTGTTGCTCCTTAAGCTATTATTAATATATACGGCGGTCCTCCCTTTGTTATAGTAGTCGTTATAGACTAATGGGTATTGTATTCGATACCCAATTTTGATTAATATATCTATACATACGTTCGCCAACTCTGTGTATTAACTCGTAGGTTGCTGCGCATAAACCTGTGTACTGACTATCCTTGAATGCAAAAATATAGAAGTCCTTTTGTCCAACTACCGCAGTCTTATCATAATTAAATACACCTTGTAAGGTGCCTACGCTAAACAGCGGCTTATCAGATATCAGTTCTTTCGGCTTGTCTCCTGGAATTCCTTTTGGCCAAGAGCCCCGTTTCTTGGCGATGAACATCCCATAAAGACCAAAATGCAGCAACACATACAGTACTTTAAGAACTGAAACCCCACTGTCCATGATCACCTCATGTCCTGTTCCAACTAGTCCATCTGTCAGCCGCAGAACAATATCTGCTGCATACTTTACCGGCGGCAAGTATGACAGTCGAACCTTGGTCTCACAAAAGTCAACTCTAAATATTATATTCGTAGAACAACATGCAATTGTTATCCACTCGTTGCCATACTCTATAGGCTTCCGGGGGCAGTGAATTTGCGCATATCCCATGGCATTGCCCCATGCCATCATAGTTTCATCTATACAGACTTTTTCACTACAGGAAAAATGTCTGTCCATGTTCGTATTCCACTCGTCTACCAATTCTTTCATATATTACCCTTGATCGTCGCGTTCTTCTGGAGTGACAGGCTCTTTCTTCAGTCGAAGATACTTTTGAATATCATTATACCGGCTCTTGTTCATGTATTTACAAAAAGTATGGTAGTGTATCCAACTCCTCTCGGCTCACATCCCAGAAATCACTTACACATTTCGAGTAGTACTTGGCCATGATCATGAGTAGTGACAACCATTATTGATCACAGTAAACCAGGATTGTTTACCGGGCATAAAACTACGGTCAAACACCGGAGGCTCAACAAGGTTTACCCCAGCATCAACCAAGGAAAGAATCTAAACTCAGGAGGGATACAGAAATATTACAGATGGAAATTGATCTCGGAGCCGAAGTGCCGGGAGTACGGAAACATCATTATAGAAAATCTCTGATGGGCATAAGGGCATCCCTAAATATCGGAGGAGTACAATCTAAACGTATAAGGCCAAAGATTACAATGGAAGCCATGATCAGTTGAAGACGTGGCGACGCTGCCTTTGGATCGGATCATAGATTAAGTGAGAACCTTTTTCACTTTAAGAGGTGTTTTTTAATGGCTCAAGGATTACGAGTCCAATGCATATAAAAGCAGGGACTCGAATTAAATAAATCACAACTATTTACTTAAATCTTAAAACACTAAGATATTTTAATATCTGAGAACAATACATAATATTCCGCAGCGTCCATCTCTTGTTTATTCGCTTTCACAAGTGCAACGTTTGTAGCTGGTATTAATGTGTTACGGACCCATTTCATCGGTAGATGTTTGAAAGCGTCAGCATATGATGCGTCGTCAGGTATGTGTGGGAGTCGAGCACTGAAACTTAGTGATCCGTTCTTGTTTCTTTGACATGTAGTGACATCGTGAAGATCTTTTTTTAAGAGAACTTCACCGTCTTGATGGTTGCTATCCAATGACCTGATATCAACATCGACCTCACAAACCTCAATACTATGCTGAACGCCATTGCGATCTACAGATATCTGCTGTGCACTGCTGCCGATACTGTCAGTCGTGTTTGTTTGACGTTGTGTACTCCCACGCGATGTTGGTATATTGACAACAGGTATTGCATTTGTGGTGTTGAACTCATTATTATTGTTGACTGTTGCATTGATATGAGTACCATCCGGCGTTATTTCATTCACGCTTTGAGTATCCCTAAAACAGCACTTTGCATTCACATAGGCTCAGTAGATAATCCACGAATTGTTGCCATAGAAAACGAACTCGGATTCTGTACACCGTCACGCCCAAACGTGCACCGCTGGTTGCTGCTGCAAACGTTGCTGTAGGAGCATGTACTGTGCGTGTCGCAGATTGTATTCCAATAGAGGTAGGTGGACAACTAGGTGTTGAATCAACACCTGCAGCTGGCAGTTGTTGTGCATTGGTGTTGTCACTGGGTGTTGGGTCTTGCATCACTCTTGCTTGAGCATCGCTACTTTGTTGGACTCTCTCATGAATCAATACACTTTCATCAACGCCAATACGTCCCACAGTGTTTTGTTCAATATTTTTCAGTTCACGCGGTGCTTTAGCTGGACGTCTTGGCCTCTGCTCCGACTTTTTAGTGAACTACCTTTAGCTATATATATGCGCTTACGGTGAGCAGCACGGCTCCCTAAGTCTACGAGTACTGCATCATATAATTTACACGACAAGACCCGTACCCTGGTGTTTTAGACTGAGATTCGGAAACATCAATATCTGCTACAGGCATACCTTACAATACATGGGCCATCAGACGGATTGCCAGCCTATACTATATTGATTCTGGCGCTACGCGGTGAATCCTGTCATTTTTGGAGGTCTCTATTACGATACACACTGACAAACAGTAGGCACGCCGACTGTCGAATCACACATTCCATCCACAATCGGTTGCCCAGCACAATATCCAGATGTACAAGGGAATCGTACATCAACGTCATTCACCGCGTCGACCCTGTATACCGGGTGTCCAGGATTCGGGCGCTGCACTGACGGATTACCACCAAGATTTGTTCAACTCAACTAACCCACACGTCATCCCACGGGATACCGCACCAACTCCTTCATCAAATGCAGTTTTTTACTCGGAGATGGTGTTGAAGGCAATACTGCGCCATTCAAACAAGGATCCTGGGCCGGATGGTATTTTTATCCTTCTCCTTAAGG
The DNA here is from genome assembly GCA_001586965.3 of Sphaeroforma sirkka. Taxonomy (NCBI): domain Eukaryota; class Ichthyosporea; order Ichthyophonida; genus Sphaeroforma; species Sphaeroforma sirkka. The sequence continues at coordinate 51,382 of LUCW03002174.1, read as the reverse complement.
CCGCAGTAGAGCGATCAACTGACCCCCCGACTATAGGACGCCCTGACCCTGACAGCCCACTCATTAGAATCTTGGCTGAGGCATTCTTCGCCCTCTGAATGGCTGGTACATTCACCTAAAGCTCTCAACTGTACCCACTTGACAGCCCATCCGAAGAAAGAAGACACGGATATTGCATCCCCTGTTGATTTCTGACCGATAATCTTAACACAGATTGTTCGACGCATACTTGAGAAGTACTTCCTACATCTCCCGGCTCAACCTCCTATGCAACTCAAACTGGATTCAAATCATTCTACTCCTTTCCTACTCATGTCATTGCCGCGATGGAATCTGAGACACACTCCGAGAACACCTAGAACGATCTGTATCTTGACATCACCAAAGCATACGATAAAGTGGTTCTTCCGCGCATTTGGATGCTGTTGCGCCACGCTGGAATGCCAGAAAAATTGCATAAATGTCTCCGTGCATTGTTGGAGAATGTCCCCACCTGGGTGGCGTATCGTGACAAGCCTTTACCTTTTATTCCATAGAACGAATGACATACTCCAAGGTTCGATTGTCTGTCTACAGCTTTTTTTATCATCTATATGAACTCCTTGGCTTTTACCAATTTTGGCCGAAACTCCTCCGTTCCTACCTCTTAGTAGATGATAGGTGCATGCAGGCTCTACAGACTGTTCGGCTGCAACCCTTCATGAATGCGATTGATGACTGGGAAAACGCTCCGCAAGAGATAGTTGAGCATGCTGTATGCGGTACCGCCTCTCGGTATCAATGGACATCTCATCACGCCAATGCCAATAGGCTCCCCAAATGCGAACACTCAACAGACGCCTACTTATCCCTCCTATGCCCATAACGGCGGAACTCTCTGATATCTAACCGCAGCCCAATACTTAGGATTTCAACTGTCCCAGGGCATACCAGGTATCGATTTTGTAAAGCACATGGACCACCTCGTGGCAGTATTGCTCAAGTCTATAGTGCCCTTCCGGGCGTATAGGTGTCATGGATTCAGCTAAAGCCATCCGCGAAATTGGTTGGCAATATTCAAGAAATTCATTCTTTCAACGGCCACCTATGGTCTGAACATCATTGCACGGAATCCGTCTACTTGACATGCCACGTTGAAGCCGCCGTACGAGCGATAAAACTCAGCACCATCCAAGTAGCAGCCATCATAACAGACATTGCATACGGCTTCTTCGCTTCTTGGGTCTACTTCCAGCACGCCAATTTGTGGGGTATCTTGATGGCTTTCTAAGACTACATCTTGACTCGATCAACAGTACAAACCCGCTCGCCCCACATACGAGACCCGTTTGGGTCGACAAATTTTGGACAAATTTCCGTTCAGTATTTACGCTCATCTAGAATCGAGGAGCGGGTGTCATCTCAACACAAAGAACTCCGTAAGCTCCGCGAGCAGATGCGACACAATGCCACGCGACGTCTCACAACTAAGGAGATAGCAGGGATGGCTCGCTGCCAATACTACTATCGACTTGTAAGGGGAGAGCTTCCCATCACAAGATGATGGGAAAGGCAAGCTCTCCCATGAAAGCTATACCCATTGCCGTGAACACACCCCAATCCGCCTTCGTGCCATGATAGCAACCAACACGTTCCTGTCCAAAACTGCTTGACTATCGTACTGATGGACGTCTCTGCCCAGTGTGCCCCGGAGATGAGACTTTTACTTCCATCACACTTTACTTGTATTAGTAACTTATTAGGGCGTATTCTGATGAGCCCTAATCTACCGCCAATTGGGCCGGACATACTATAAAGCTACAGAACCGACATGACTACCACGACATTCCACGAGCATTTAGGAAGATTCCTTCTTCATGAAAAGCGGACATCAATTTATCCCCATCCAGTACTGATCAATAGATGGATGTTCCTCATACCTCGTTTCATCACCCTGCTGGAATACTAATTCTAGATTTTGATACAGACCAAATCTTCGAGACTTCTGGCACCGCCTATGATACTTCCCGTTATGGCAAACTAGGATATTACAAATATATCAGTTGTGCAGTGTGGTAACATCGGGCAGCCTCAAAATTCGCTCCAAAACAGAATTGCGGATGTCAACCTCACCCTGCTTGGTATCATGTTCAAAAATACACAGACTGACTCAGCCCACATTACTACTACGACTGTGGGCCAGCATTATTTCACATAATGGCACACAGGGTTTAGCTCCTACCCAATGGAGAGGTGTTCTGTATTCATCGTCGCGAATTAACGCACCGTATGTCTGACTTGGTTGCGTCACTTGTTTTAATCTTGGTCTAATTACAACACAATAGGGAAGTTAAAGAATTGCATGCATCTTCCCACTATATAGTATACATTATGCACGGTAATAAATATATGAATATCTACAAAAGTTTGCTTGTGAATGGTCCACGAGTAGTGGTCAAATTAGAACGTCAGAAAATACAAACAGGTTTCTTACGTTAGCAAGTTTAATATCTCAACCTAAGATGATCAAACAGAATAATGCACCTTACGCTATTCAATTTCTCCACTTTATAGACCAAATAGGGATAATACTGTTGAGGTTTATAAGTCTACATGCACATCAGGCTTCATATTCGTTGGAGAGGTTATGGGAAGATTGAAGGGCAGTTAAGATTGTCGAACTGCCGCGAGAAGCTCGGGGCGAGTGATGCATCGCCACTATGGATACATGACACTACCATTGGGTAGGAGCTCAAGATTGTGTGCCATTGTATGGAATAAAGCTTGCCCAGACCGTAGTGGTTGTATGGAATAAAGCTTGCCCAGACCGTAGTGGTGATATGGGCTGAGCCAGTCAGAGTATTTTTTTAACGTGATACCACAAAGGGGTGAGGTTGTACAATTTAATACTTGATTTTTTAGAGGACTTGCTACACAACTTGTAGTTTTATAAGATCCTCACGGTCAGTTCTAATCTGATCTGTTAATGTCAATGCCCAATGTGAAACAATATATATACATATATATATATATATATATATATATATATATATATAGAGGGGATTCACTAAACACTATCCCGTGGGTAAGTAGATTCCACTAATCACTACCCGACGAGTACGGCGGTACGTTTATATTTATATATATATATATATATATAGAGGGGATTCACTAAACACTATCCCGTGGGTAAGTAGATTCCACTAATCACTACCCCGACGATTACGGCGGTACGTTTTCATGACGCTCACTTAGTAGATATATCCTCAAACCCTACCATTATTTTAGGGGTAGTGATTAGTGAAATCACATCATTTTAGGGTAGTAGATAGTGTATTTTGAGGGGGGGGGGGGGGGGGTTGAATAAGATTGTGATAGATTTCATATACAAGTTTTTCACGTGCGAATTAATTTTCTTCTTTATTCTGTAGTCCTAACGCACATTCTAAATACTTTCCGGCAAAGGGTACGCACTGATGAGAGCGGTCACTTTGTGATTTGCCAAGTATTTGCGGAGTTCTGACGATGTACAAGTCTTGACAGTGTGATACTTCGCAGAACATATTTTGCAAATTCGTGGATTTCCTTTGCGCTTATATTTACGTCGATTCCTGGCACGTCGACCCTATTTACGCCCTCGATGACCAGGATTGTTTGTCGACGTCGAGCTCATTTGGAATTTGAAGAGTCTCCGAATACTGCTTCACGTATTTCTTGACATGAAATACAGGACTGCATCTATATATTTAAATCAATGGTGGAAATATAGTAAATATAGTGGAATTTCGTTTAAAATTTAAAACAAGTGAAACCAGTAAAAGCAAGTGACTTACCATTTCTCATCTTATAGGTTATACTTTTCTTTGAATTTATCACACCCCCGGGAGTTGTCCAATGCTAATGTCATCAGAGTCCTGCCTCCGTGTACACATAGCATTCCCAGCGCTTCTCGACGCAAGCATGCGCAAACCGGTACACCTAGAGTGTGTGAAATAAAACGTCCATTAATGACAATTCTGTCTACAGTGGTGGCTGGCTATTAACATGCTTGACAACGCAAAATAAAACAAAATCATTAGACCTACCGTTAGACTTCAACGTTACTAAATACCGACCACGTACGTGTTCGTCATCTCTCAAGTCTTGAACAGTTGCCATGACACAGTCCTTTGAAACTGTGGTAATTTCATGTAGAATAGTTATCAGTGGTAATTCGAGAGTTCGGAACAGAGTTTGTTATTGAGATAACTATCTCATTAAGAGATAACACGTACCTTGTACTTTGATCTTTGAACCAGTCAACTCCCGTATGAATTGTATGTGTTGTTGTGCGGGTTCGGTCAGTGTATGACCGAGTGTGTATAGGCTTAAAGACTCAACTTGTCGACGACAGAACTTATCATCAACGTACGCCAAGAATCCTCGGTTGGTAATCATCTAGTAATGAGTGAGCGTTAATCGATGCGAAGTATGAATTATACATGTCTCATAAATGCATCAATTCAAGCGCAGTAATGTATCACAAACATATTTATTCAAGCACAGAAATGTATCACAAACATACCGGTCCCAAGCTACGTAACAGGTCGAGTACGCCGTTTGTCTGTTCTACTGAATTGTAAGTCACATCGCCAAATCTGCAAATATTGATTTCTAGTACGTGTACGAATTGATTAGATAATATAATTAATGCGATCGATATCCACAGTATAAAATAATTCAAAACACCCACTGCTGCTGCGATAGTGTCTAACTCACCAGGGTCCGCAGAGGTATGTGCGGATATAGTGTATTCCTTTCTATGTTTCAGCAGGATCCCGTTAGAAAATATAATTAATGCGATCGATATCCACAGTATAAAATAATTCAACACACCCACTGCTGCTGCGATAGTGTCAAACTCACTAGGGTCCGCAGATGTGTGTGCGGATATAGTGTATTCCTTTCTATGCTTCAGCAGGATCCCGGCGACTTCTTTGTGTCCTCGATTCTGTACTTCTTTGATGTAGTGCTGAAGTGTGTGCCAGCAAATACAATTCATAAATTGTTCTCAGCTTATCAGGGGTTTGCGCATATAAGTAATTCACAAATAACTGCACCACAGAAATACAGAAAATCGACTGGTACATATCATCCAGAGTTTCTTTATTATATTGGAATCCCTTTTTCGGTGCTATTGTCGTTACATTGTCACGAAATTGTTTCTCGCACCTAGCCCATAAATTATAGCCAGTAGTCGAATTCCCTTTTTGATATTAGTATCTTACGTGGAAATGAAAGAGAATAAATAAGTCTATCAATAGAGACAAGCTGAGATTAGCATTCGATCCAACACACCTGGCTATTGGGAACTGATGACTATCTTTTGTTTTTTATCAGACCTTTATCTTTGTCTGCGATAGCAATCTTACAATCCGGGAAATCTACCTTTAATCTCTTACAGAAGCTGTCCCACCCGATGTGGTTTTCTGTCGATAGTTGACTCCATGCGCATAGAATGTTTTGATTATTTGCATCCTTGCAAGTCATCACAGCGATAACACCTTCAATGGTGGTTGGTGAATAAACACGATACCAGACCGGATTTTAAAAAAATAGCTAGAAAATGAAGAATATTCAAGACAGCAGCGAGGCTTACCTCGAAGATTGTTTTTCAGAAAAGGACAGTCCAGCACGCTCACATGTCTAGAATATCGCCAGAAATGCTTGCACGCGGATGGCGCGAAGTAAGAGCTATTAAACATCGCTGCATCTTTCTGTTGGACATAATCACATTTAACTAAAGAGAGAATGTATGTTCCATTTCTATCTGCTTCACAGTATTTTTGAACGAACCCTGGGAACCAAAGATATTCTGACACGACAAAGAGTCCATGCGACCAGCATATATGAAATAACAAATTGAGTGAAAGGTTATAAATATACAAATTTCAATCGATAACTAATAATTGTTAACTACGGTAACAATGCCAAAATCAATAAAATAATAATTGATTTGAAACCTACCGGAAAGTAAGAAGTTCTGCATTTGACCCCTTTTAATGTCATTCGGATCATCGAGCTTCGTTTTGAGGTCAGCGGCGCTGTAGTTGAAAGAAGAGAGAATACATCAGGTACTATCAATATGAGGTAGATGGTATCTAAACGAGCATGTGTGATAAAATTGCAGCGGGGATAATATAATTCTCACCTGCTGAACTGACCAGACTTGAATTCTTCGAGTGTTTTGCCAACATGAGAGGACTTTATATGTCTGAGTTGTACATTTCTGTTCCTTGAGGCTGGCTCTCTATCGCAATCTTTCGAATGATCTTTACAAACAGTACATTTCTACTCTCCATTATAGTCCCCTCTCACGTGCACGGGCACACCGTTGCGTTGATAATCACAGCCGGGCGTAGCGCACATATATCGTCTCCGCGGTTTTTTTCTTTCCGCCATTATCACGGAGTTTGTATAGCATATTAGCACATTATTGTGAGGAGAGAATATGTCCTACTGTTAGTAGAGTTTCAAATAGTTTGCGAGGGACCGACGATAAACTAACTCAAAACCGCTCAAGAACGTGCACGTCACTATCATCAAAACTATCACTTGAAACTAACAATCCAGCTTTCCGCATTCGCTCGGCGTGGGCATACACCGCATTTATGAAAGCATCTTCATCCTTGAACGTCTCGTTGCTCTTCACTGTTCCTAGGTAAAGAGCGCAAGATTCATGCTCCAACCCATCACGGTCCGAGATATCCACACAACACCCATCGCGAAGAATTCTAGAAGATAATGTGAGGCAAAATATAATTCAACCCCTACAAGTCAAATTGACCTAGGTCATACGCATTCTTTCAAATAATCAGAACACAAGTCATGCAGAATTAGATGAGCAATAGTCTACACATAATTGCAAAAAAAAATCAATCGACATTCATACTTGACAACCGAATGAGTGAATTAACATACCCTTCATATTCTTCCCTGTATTTGTCTGCTCGTGATATGCTCTCTCTGAGACTTCCAGGATTTACAGGCGAAATCAAATTCTGTAGAAGCTGAATGCTATTGGGGTCGGCCATGTCATCTTAGACAAACCCCTCTAAAAAAGACGATCTTTCATCTCTTGTCATAGAAGGGATAACACGTAATAGCACCTCCACCCTTTCTCTTATAGAGCTGATTTGGAACCTGTGGGTAAGTTTATCCACGAGTTCTTGACTTGGGGGGTCATCCTGCCACCCTGAAGTTCCATTGAGCTCAGACCAACTCATGCTTCTCCGTATGTTCTGATCATTGTCGTATTCATACAGTTCCTCTATTGAGATACTATCATCAGTCAAAAACATATCTGTCTCAGATTCTGATCCTGTAGTAATATATATATGTATATATATATATATATATATATATATATATATATATATATATATATATATATATATATATATATATATATATATATATATATATATATATATATATATATATATATATATATATATATATATATATATATATATATATATACACACACATACATACATACATATACATATATATATATATATATATATATATATATATATATATATATATATATATATATATATATATATATATATATATATATATATATATTGTTCGTATTCGAAATAAAATGACAGTGTTCATTTTCAAAGAATAGTTAGGAGACTCCATCTTACGACGTTTTATATTCATGTCGCAATTAATATCGAAAGACCAGTCATTATCAATTTGTGTGGATTTGAAGCTCGGCTCATTATCTTAAAGCCATGCTCTCTAAAATATTCTAAAGTGTATACCCACTTGGAAACTCATCAAGCATACGCCGTGTAAATATGTTTTTCACTGAAAGCATAAATTATTGTTAACACAGTAGCATCTGTGCTTGGAGTGTTTCGAGATATAAGTGGGATATACTAGTATATTACAATCCAGCTGAAATATTTGCCCTCGAATATATACGAACATATCTTGTGCAAGCTCCCACTGTAAACATATAGCTTCATAGTTTTGATCTGACCAATTGGTTCTGGATACTGAAACGTTTATTGTATTTTCGTATTGTAGGAGATATGTATTTTATGCTTCAAACTATTATTTGTTGAGTTGGTAAGGCGTAACGATGGTACTAACTTTTGCTGCGGGTTCCGTAGTGTCGTGCTTGCTAAATATATTTGCTACTTCCACACTACCACTTCCAATTCAGCCACCCCGCCTAGGATCATTCCTAGAAAATTCTTAAATATATCCAATAATCTTGTAGGTGACCACTTTCTTCCAGAATAGAATATAATCGGTTCTACTGGATCATGTATGTAATAGCATGTTGAACTGACCTCGAGTGCTCACTCTTTTTGAAAGCAAAGCTATAAACCAGAATTTTAAGTACCATGTTTGCGGAGAAAATAAGCAATACAAAGGTACTACAATTTATAAAATGCCGCAAAATGAACAAATATAAGATATTGCTCTACTTTGGTTTGTGCCTTTATTGACAAGTTCGATTTTTCAGCGTATGTCAACTCTTTACCGTCGGTTCACGCAAGTACAATTTGCGATATGTAGGGAGTTCAGGAGATGACCATTGATTTTTTTTTGATATCTATCACTTTTACGCTAGTTGGCTGTTATGCAGTTGAAATTCACAGGACTGATTTTAAAAGGGTAGGGCTTGCAAGTTGTGGCCGATAAAACCCTGCTAGTAGAATGCAATAGCAAACACCGCCGATCTCGTTCCAATATCGTTTCCTGTTTCAACAGGCACCACCAGCTTGTATGATATTTTCATCAGATATTGACGTTTAGGTTTTTTTTCACGGGAATACTCACCAACCTTATCCGTTAAGCTAAGTGATTAGTAGAGAAGTCAATGCTGATCACAGCCTTTCAGTAAACCCTCCACCTGCTGAAACGTATTTACTTGTACTCTATATTAAACACTATCTCACTCTATTTAGCGTTTGTTGTCATCTACAGTTATGCTCTCCGCCGAGATTGACTCTAAAAGGGTAGGGTTAGAAGTTGTGACCGATAAAACCTGCTAGTAGAGTACAATAAAAATAACCGCCGGTCTCTTTCAACAATACTTCCTGTTTCAACAAACACCAGCTTGTGTGATATTTTCAACTAATATGGACAGTAATACGCGTTTTATATACATACATACATATATATATATATATACATATATATATATATATATATATACACGTACATAAATACATACATACATACATACGTACATACATACATACATACATACATGCATACATATATATATATATATATATATATATATATATATATATACACACACACACATATATATATATATATATATATATATATATATATATATATATATATATATATATATATATATATACTTACACACATCACATCATATGTATATATATAAACATATATATATATATAGATAGATATAGATATACATATGGATATGGATATGATATGGATATAATATATATATATATATATATATATATATATATATATATATATATATATATATATATATATATATATATATATAATAATACACACACACACACACACACACACACACACACATATATATATATATATATATGTATATATATATGATGTAATGAGGTGCAGTGCAAAGCGGGTGGATGAAATATTATAACTATATAACGCTGCCTACTATCAGTTGGCAAGGAGGTTTCGTGTCCTATTGACACGTGCCCGGAAGCGTGAAGGTCTGTAACATCACACTATAACTAAACAATGTGGCGACTCACACAATATACAACAATTCGCATACAAAGTAGTTGTACTCATCAATTATCATCTAATATTTATTTGCGATGTAACTTGTTTGATCGTAGTCCAACGTGATCGCTATAGTGCTTTAGAAAACATACGCAATCTCACATTCATTATTCTCATACCGAATATATTCCTACATTTTTTTACTAAGAACATATTCACGGAATTTCACATCTCAATGGCTGTATATTGAGACACGCTGGCCTGAGTAGAACGGTCACTGTACATATCTTAACTGCAGCTATCAATTGTGCAAGTTTTGCTCGTCAAGAAGATCATTTTCGTCGTCTGGTTCATCCCAGCCATCATGCTCGTTTTCGAGGTTCACATCGCTTTCATCACTTGAGACTTTCGCACCTATTATTTAGATACCCCGCGTGCATATGACAATGGTAAACAATACTTGTACTTAATCCTGATCAATTGTTACAAATGCCCGACAAGAAACAAAACAAAACAAGGCGAGACAACAAACCCCCCCCCCTCTCCTAACTTTGTTAGACAATGATCTACTGACTACGTACTGGGTGTATTTATCGAATGCGATTCAATGAGGTTGCTATGGAGTTCGTATCAACGATAATCACGCTTACCAAGCTCCAAATCGAGTTCGTCGGTCAACGCGGTCTGGAGGCTGTCATGAGGGCCTCTAAACACTTTCAACGCACCGTGAACAATTCTATAGAACCAGAATAAATTCAATGCTAAAATTGCGACAGCAAAACCACCGCAACTAATAAGCTCTAGTGTCGAGCCGAATGCGGACGCCCCGGCCTGTAACAATACAGAGTTTAGATTTTTGTTGAGTATGTTGATACAGCAGATAAAGTTAGAAAGCATTGAAACAAAAGTAATAACACATTAAACGTCAGTGGAAAAGCGCACATTTAATATTATTGCTTTTGTTTTCCTCAGCCGTAGAAACCATACCAAGGACAAAACAACGACAATGTAAGTGTTGCCGATAATTCTGAAAACGAAGAAGACTCCCGCGAAGGTCAACGAATTGTAGGTAGCCAGCTTGCCATCCTTTTCGATGCCCAGATCCTTGAAGAAGTGAATCTGGAAAATATAGAATTGTAGTCATTACATGAATTAACTAGGTGAGTTTGTCAATCTAATTAGTGGTGTATGTTAATTCTGAGTCAATATTAAATCCTCAGACCGAACTCATTGCTTTTTAAATATGCATCAGGCGGGTGGAATAAGTCAACCAGGTGATAGAATAGATGCACTGGCTGCCATTCAGGCTCAAAACAAATATAACAGTGACCGGTGGCCAGCCCAAGTGGAGAAAGGAACGCAGTTCGTTTTTGCAGTAGAGTGCTTACATTGTTCAAAAATATCGTCGAAGCCTCATTCATGAGGTATATGCTGGTGGGCAAGCCCCATTTATCAGTGTTTAGAGGGAAAAGAGAGATGAAGACAACCATGGCATGGTGTATAAGTATGGCCGTACCACCGGGCGTATTACCATCGAAATACTGCAAAGTGTGTGTTTAAAGACAAATGCAAGTCAGACATAAACTGTACCATGAGTAAAAGGCTCATCTGTATACTCTTGCCCAAATATAA
>LUCW03002174.1:25000-35000 GCA_001586965.3 Sphaeroforma sirkka | reverse complement strand
ACCCGAGCTGCCTACGCTTGTCATGCTTGTTTCGTTCACACTGCCTATACTAGAACTTATACTTTGATCCAGACTCAGACCTGAACCCGTTCGGCTCGCATCCTCTGCTAGATGCTGGGCACCGTAAAAAGGTAGCTGTCGATGATCGTTGAACCTCGTTTGTAGGCCCGAGTACGAGTTCTGCATGTCCCCTGCCGAGGGTGCATGAGGCGATTGTGCGATACCATAGAATTGCTGCGTGGGCACAAGACTATTCGATTCTGACAAGCCTGATCTCAATTCAGAACTATCCGCCGAGGTTAACCAGCTGGAGCCATCATGACCGGTCAATGTGAGTGGCGGCGTATGACGTCCCACTGCAACATTACCAGAGTCCACTAAGCTGTGCGAATTGGTAGCATGTGGCAAGTACGAGTGGTGTCTGTTGAGCTCTAATCCAGTCTTTGAGTACGAATTCGATCCAGATTGCATATCAAGTGGGAGCTGCGTGCCCTCGTGAAGTACGCTGTTCATGTTGCTGCTGAAACCCATTGCGCTGCCCTGGCTCGGGGTTATTGTGAGTCCCGTGTTGAAGGCGTTACTATTCCAAAGCTGTAAAATTGTTATCGCGAGTGGAATATGAGAGTTATATACTACTATAACAACAAAGTTGGGAGGGTTGTTTGTTTGCAATCACTACTTGCGGCCACCCGATCCAATTCTTGTAAATTGGACAGAAAATTCAATTTGTGACAGAAACATGCATGTACGATCTCGAGTTTGTACCAAGCACTGGCGTCACCATTAAGCAAAAGATCTCAGGGGAAGTGATCAAGCTCTCGCACTTAAATATAAACCTCGAAACACAATCTGATATAATTTCGAAACAATGTGAATCAGCAAACATTCGGAGGTGGTAGATGGGTTCATATCACAGTTGCTGGCTCCACACTATACCTACCGAATAACCACTGAAGAATGAGTTGAGATCACTCTGTTCTGTGCTCTGCCTCTGTTCAGTGCTCTGTTGCTGATGTCCCTGACGATCCCCAGGGGTGCCAATCCTCGCGGCTTGGACTTCGTTTCCGTTATCAAACATTGAAGAGTCCAATTGATTCCTGCAAAAATTAAAATCAGGATTTGTTAGAGCGAAGCACTTCACCCAAAATCAGAAACTCTTAACGTTGTAGTGCGAAAGTCCACGACGACACTTTGATAAGAAACCGTTTTTGATATTATGTACCATCGTCTAAAACTGAAAAGAAAAGCAAACATTTAAGCTCAAAACTGAAGTTCGATTGCAGCCCCTGTACATCCTTTATGACTAGTTGTAGATGAATAGACGTGTAGATCACAAGCCAACATACCGCTTAGACATCCTACGCTCGCCCCCAATCGCCGCCGGAACAGACCCGTTCCGTCTGACTTCACCCGGATCGCTGTTTGCTAGCAAACCACCGTATGAGACGGAATTTGCAGTCACAGAGCTCTGCGACCTATAGGCTGGGGCGTAGTTTGGTGCTGAAACGAACTGATTAGGTGACTGCATGCTTCGACGTGTCTGTTCATAAGACGAGCCGACATTTGCGTTGGCATAGGCAGGGTCATAACCGACGACCTGGGATATACCCGAGGGATCCGTCAACGGTTGGTGAAGACGTCCATCTGCTGAAGCAAGAGGTGCAGAGAAAATGAGTCAGCTAAAACTTCATGAAATATCCACGGGATCTACAGAAACTTTTCATATAGGAGAGTGGGAGACTTAGCAAACATCGCAGGAGAACCGAACCCAACGCATGGACAGCAAAAAAACAAACATCAGATGCATAGACCATGAGACTTTCCATGTGCGGTCAAACTCAGGACACAACATACCATTATCCGCGGCTGAGCGATAGTTTTCCAAGTTCTTGAAACCTGTAGGCCATCCGGATCTATCTCTGTTTATCGGCTGGCTTAGCTGTCCCGAGTACGAGCCCTCCCTACTCGCCCGTGCATACCTGGGTACGTCGCCTTGCTGATGTGAATTGTTGTACGACAGACCTGTGGTGCTTTCCATTCGCGACAACACCGCATCCTCGTCAATAGGCGGGGATGTGCGTGTGAGCTGGTAGGTTTGTGCACGATTCTCTGGTGCAGGCATAGACTCAGCGTTATTTGAATACTGGTACTGGTACGAATGCTGCCGTTGGTGTTGCAGTTGCAGTTGCTGATGGGTTTGACTCCGCTGTCGTATAATCCGCTCGTGGTCATCTACTGAGCTGTATTGCTGATTGTTCGGCGGCTCAGACCGGAATTGATACTCGTGTACGGGCGCCGGTGCTTGATACGAGCGGTGTGATTGTAGATGGTGCGGCTGCCCCTGTCGACCCCTTTCATCCTTTATATCTAATTCCTCATCCGTTCGTATTTGTGGTGTCACAGCTGTGCGTGCGTGCGTCAGATTCTGCGCTGACGTGGCACTTCCCACTACATACACACCCTCCACAAACTCTCCCGCCTCATCGCCGCCACCGAACACACGCAAATCTTCGCCTATAGTACCGCTAGGGATACTCCCGATTGAGTCATACAGAGGTGATGTTTCGCCCACAGGCCCTTGATTCGACCCCATACGACTGCTATAGTCCGTGTCTCTATATCTATCGTTCTCGCTATTTGCCTCAGTCCTACTCACAGTGCCACTAGCAGCGATCAACGGGCTCGGCTCCGGTGTGAGGTAGCCATTGTCACTGCTGGCAGCAGAATGCACAGATTGCCTTTCATTATTTACATGCGAGTCCTTCCAACCCTTTCCGTTCATTCTTACACAGCCACTGGCGCTACGCTTACCACCCATTGTGCTGGTATCCGCTTCAACCTTTGTTGGCGAGTTGTGTGGCACACGTCTATTGCCGACACTCTCATCGCCTGTACTATACAGATTGGATGTACTGCCACGATTGTTACCTGCAAGCGCTCCAGACCCAAACTGTGCTTTCTTCTCTCGCCGATTATTCTTACTATTCCGCTTTCCCATCTCTTTGTTTTCATTCAATTGCGAGGATTGACTTCTGTCCGCATACTTACTGGCAAATCCCCCCGTCGGAGACTCGAGCGGCGCCGCACCAGTGTTGACACTTGCAATCACGTTCCTCAACGACCCCGCGCTCACCGCACTGTTAAAAGCATTCAGTGATGGCGACGTTAACGGAGTAATGCGCGGGGCTACTAAATTTGGTTCTGACGCCGCTGAACCTTGCTGTGCTTTTATCTGAGGCTTCACCACCTTGGCCCACGATACACCAGCGCTTGCCGGGTTCGGTGATCGACAGGGAGATATCAAGGTGGCACTCGTACCAGAATCTCGATTGGATAGCTTCGTACGATCTGTATGAAATAACATTAATGGCTGTATATCTGAGATACGGATACGAACGAGAATCTATGTTACAATTGCATTTTCGCTCTAGAGTTGTTTGATATCTCGAGTCTCCGTTTGCTGCAAAATAATCACAGAATGTACTCATCAGAACCGAATCCAGGAGGACACACCAACTCGAACATAGTGACTCAATAGTAAGAGCTTGACTCTACAGTATAGCAACTAGTAGGAACGAATATATACTCGCCACTGCGCGTCCAATAAAAGAAAAGCACATACCTGCAGTATCATCGCGATTCAATTGCTTTCCTCCCGCGCCTTCCCGCTGCTTATCATCCTTACCGCTAATCAACGCAGGGCCAGATAAAGCCTTACTTGCAGACTTCTCACTTGGTGCATGGCCAGTAGCACCACTTTCAGACGAATTCTCAGCACTCAGACCATTCCCAGTAGTCGTGCGTATACCACTAGATCTCGATACGTTGGCTTTGCCTGTGTCTTGTTTCTTCCCATCGTCCATCAATCCGGCCGAGTTCATATCGGATTTCGACAACGCTGCAGACAGGCGTCTCGGTTTACCCTTTAAAGTTGTTGCAGTGCCACTAGCGATACCATTACTCGTCTTGTTTCGTTGAGGACTGGCAACATCAGGCGGTACAGTGTCAAGAAGTGGCATACAATTCTTTTTCTTCATCTTGCCGTTGTGTCCACTGACGGCGGGGGTTGGCTTTGAATTGCTCGAAGCAACGCGCGGTGTTGGAGGACTCGCCTTCGACAGTTTCGACTTAACAGTAGTGTTATTTTGTGCACATACCACATTGGATGCTCCTTTCTTGGGTTTCTTGCCACCGGTTGACACATTCTGGTCGGTGCTGCTCCCCGTCTTTGGGCTATTGTTCTTCGGTTGTGCGCAAGAAGTTATACACACCGGCTTCAACAGTGCCTCAAAGTTTGTGGTTGGTACAGATTTGGTGTCGCCTTGCTCATGTGTCCCGCTGGATTCACTCGGCACTGCGCTGCACTGCTCCTCCGTGCCAGTGACCGACGAGGAAGCTGCCGATAAGCTCTCGATACCCTTTCCTTTTCGCTAATATCACTTGTGAAGGAATCCATACTTAAATCGTCGTTTGATTCGTACTCGTCACTCGAGGTCGAAGCAGAGCTCGTCGACGACGCTGTTGAGTTGGTGGTGAGAGAGGTCTCGGATGAGAATCCTTCTCGGCTATTGGCGGGGTAGCACTGACTCATCAGCCTATCATACTCCTGCCTCTGGTGCTGCAGCCATGTGCATACGCTATTCGCTATCCCATTCAAGTACGCCACCGAATCGTCGCGCTGAGACACCGACACAAGAGCTAACACAACAAGTGGCATTGCCACCAGTGACACCGTACGCAAGAAATACCAACCATCCGTCGTGTCTTCCCACATATTCAACAATGCCTGCCAGACTGTATCACCATCGCCAATACGGATTCTCCTGTGTGCTGCTGTTTCACGCGCGAGCCAGGAGCAACTCTTGTAAACTTTTTCAGAAATTTCCCCGTGTAGTTGGAGATAGAAAGAATGATCTGTGTGGCCAAGATTGGGGCCATTAGGCCACAAACCCATAAAAGCTGATTCCGAGACGGCTTCTGTGGGTGCCTCCGCCTCCGGAGGGACAAGGCGTGATATGATCTGCAATTGACTCTCAATTGACATATTGGCGAAACTCGGGTGGAATATGATGTCCACGGCAAACGACTCACCCGGATAGATGATCTTGTTCACCTCCATACTCTGCGGTACGCCATCATAACCGAACTGGAAGCCCGGATCCCTGACGTCCTCAGCGGGATTTCTCGGCTTTATCTTAGCCTTGTCCATCACGATGTGAGTCTTGCGACTTCCGTGTCCACTACGTACATTATCCCATAGTTCTGCCGCACCCTTTATTCCAAAGAAACCGCCAGTCGGCGCATCGTCTACACCTTCCTCACCCTTCTCTGTGTCATCTCCATCTAAAGGGGGGTTCAATACAGCGCTATGAGACAGTGAAAAAGCTTCACTATTGCGCCCCACAACTCGCAACTGACGGACATCCATGGCGACAGTTCCCGTGTTGTACAAAAGAACACTACGGGCCAATGGGAGCATATTGAGCACTCCTTTAACCTTCTTCTCTCCTTTCACACCTCCAATTGGCGTGTGGTACTCAACCATATTCCTAAACTTTGAGTCTTCCGCTCCCAAGATATCACCCGTGGTTTCATCGCCCAAACTCGCACCGAATTCGAAATTGAAGGCCTCCAAATGCGATGCACAAACATCAGCGTCGAGCGCCGGCAACTCAAACAACATTTCACTGGACGAACGAGTAGTCTGGTACGGAATCGACAGCTCACCGTCAGCGATTTGCCCTTCGAGTCTGAGGATTGTCAGAGCTCCCAAGGAGTTGTGCACGAGTATGAACGACGGAACACGACTCCGGAATGCGGCTTCATAGATTCCCATTTGTATTTGGTCGTCGATATACACTACACGATCACCGTCTGCCACCCGATCCTCGCACATGGGACATACAAACTTCGGTTTGAAAGTTATCTTCACTAGGCCCGTATCCCTGCCACGCACGCCCAGTACGAGATGGTTGGCAAATTTAATATCCCAATCATCTTCTTCTGCCTGTCGGTCCGAGGCACCTGCATTCTCACTCGCACCACCAGCCGCTGTATCACCGGTGTAGTACGAGCCACTCTTCGCGTGCAAACGTTGATAGGTGAGTTCGTCAGAGTTTGGGTCCTCAGGTGGCTTGATTATGTAGTGAACAAAATTCTCGATAGCCGCCATCATTTCTGGGTAGAGCAACAATATATGATTGTACAGCTCAGGTGCTCTATCCTTGACTTGCTGCGGCGTGAATAATTTGACCGCGATTGGGGTATCCACCGGGTTGTGAATCTCAATGGATTTCATAGTAGTGGAGCCAATCATAATCGGTGAAAAAGTAACCAGATTTTCGGGGAGTGGATCCGGCCTGGTTAGCCTGAGAGTATAGTCCACCGTATTGTTGATCTGTACATCAGTATCGTAGCTGAAGGTATCTACCCACCCTTCGTACTTCATCTCGTTCAGGACATTGGCCCATTGCCAGTCCATGTCAATCAGAGCTTGCCAGCAGTCTTCCAGCAGCGGCAGCTCGAGTGCAGCACGAATCTTCGCGTGACACAAGGCCTGTGTGCTGGGTGTGTATCGCTGCACTGTAACACCGTCACTGATATAATCTCCGTCAACCTCTTCTTTCTCATAGTTGGTTCTGCTGCCTGGTGCATTGTCACCGGCCGCCACACCGTCTGAGAAGCAAGCCTCCTGTAGTGCAGGTGTTAGGAAATTCGCAGCATTGACCATGTATTTGAACTTCTGGAGAGGGAAAATATCCAGGTAACCAATAACGTGTTTACTCTTAGGTTCCATGTGTTCGCCCGCATTGTTCAGTCTGAATTTGACAAAGGGAATGGTTGGTGGCAAGCTGACTCCGGTTATGCCAACTTTTTGGGTGTAGTTGTTGTAAACAGATACAGGATAGGAATTGATACCACCCGCGTAAACTTCGTCAATTCGAATCACCTGGCTTCCAATTTCCTCTAATTCTGGCGGCAGGTCCGCTGCTCCAGAGGTCGTGAACCTCGTGTAAGGTAGATCCAACGAACCTGGAGTAATCGTAAACGTGTAAGGTAGCTGCAGCTTTCCATGCACAGCCGTCATGTAGCCCATGGTGTAGATAAACTTGAGGATCCCTTTGGCCTCTCCTTCAACCAGCTTCGTCGCATCCATCGAGAGTATAAACTCCACATGGTGCATGGGTGGAATGTGTATCTTGTCTCCTGTTCGCAACCCTCTTTCCTCCATTGGCGTGACCGTGCCAGACGTCGAATCCGGCGACCGTGAGACTTGACTCAAAACTTGCTGTAAATTAAAATCAGCTCGTTCATATGGATCCACGTTCGAGATACTATTCACCGACAAGCGTATACTTCCAATGCCTTTGTGTATCAAATTCACGGTAGCCTCCGCGGATTTAACGTTGTAATTTGAAACATTGAACTTTAAATTACTGATTCGGCCTGCGCCCACTAATCGCGAGAGCATGAGCGAGTACGAGTCATGCTTCTTTCCACCACTGAGTTCGACTGAATCTTTCCCTTGCATTTCGTCCACATTAATATTCCTATGACTTCTGGTACTTTCGACGGCATAGCCGGTATTGTTCCCAGCCGCAGCCATGATAAGTCGCCCCGTGCACCCTACCAGAGTGACACTCGTAACTGTAGACGCATTGCTGTATATGTTAAGTATCGTGCTCACATCTTGTACTGGCGTGTCCGCCACTCGACTATAGACGACCGCGGCAACTACTGCCACTTCCCCTTTGCCAATGACTGTCCCACGAGCCTTATACGACACCATAAAGTTGGGTGTGTCCGGGCCGCGAACTAGCGACACATCGTATATAGCCACCGGAAATTTATAGTCGTTTTTGAAAGTCAGCAACCTCTCCTGAGGCGGTGCATCGACACCTCCTATAAAGACACTACCGTCGTGCTCCTGCAGCGTAAGGTCACCGATAACAACTCTACCGTAGAAAGGTATCTCCAATCTCAATGTGTTGTTGTGACCATTGTCTGTCTCCACAACCACGAACCCCCCGAAGATGCCGTTTGTGGTGGGTGTGACGGTAAGCCACCCCACAACTGAGACGACGTCCGGATGAAGCTCTGTATCTTTGTACCACACATGTGCACCTGTAATCGCTTGATTAAGATAAACATTCTTGACAGTGGTGGCAGGAACGACCGTACTAATGATTGGAATAGGCCTTGAAATGGGCTCATTCAATCCGTTGATTGTACCGAAATCGATTGCTCGATCTATACAGAACATTCCGGATGCCACTACGTTGATCTATCGAAGGAGAAGAAAATCAGCAAAAGGACGTCAATATTGATCAAAGAATCATCTGGTAAGCGAAAGTGGAGTAAATACCGTAAAAACGGTTACACACAGATACTGTTCACCATGCCAAGACTTACCTCGACTGGGATCAGAAGCGGGATTTTCATGAACGTCTTAACGCCTCCACGATATTGGTCTTTTGTATTCTTCGTACGGTCGCTGGCGCTGCCATCTTCTGTACCATCATCATTAACTTCATCGGGCTGTGGCAAAATTGCGGATTGTGAAAGTTAGCACGACAGACTGTACAGCGGCGATATAAATGATGGGACAGATACAGCATACAGATGTGTAGACACTATTTGGAATAAAGAGCTGTAAGAAAAGGGTGGCACCCTATGTGAGACTTCCGCAAATTGTTTGTGTACTTAACGAGGACGCGATTGGTTTCCTGAAAGTCGCGTCAATATCACACCGAAGAATTGATTAGAGATGGAACATAGAAGATTTAAATACCCAACTTCGCCCATATGATATGAACCTAAACACAACATATACATATATAACAGAAAGTCGAACAATTTTACATACATCCATGTTAGCGTCTTGTAAAGCATCATCACCGACCGATCCTTCAGATCCCTGATCTGACTCTAGGAAATCGAAATCGCCCAGACTCCAGTCCGGCTGATCAGCACTATCCTCGCTATCGTAAAAATCGTTTTCGCCCAAGTCGTTCCAGCCATCCACTTCCGGGAACACATGTACATTATCCTCAATATCGTAGTCACTGCCCCCGTACTCAAAGTCAGCTTCCTGAGTGTTCGCATCATCTTCACCCGCTGCAGGTGGCTCCGAATCACCTCCGAGCTTTGCAGAGCGCGACTTCTGATCTCCTTTGACCGCGTCTGTAGCACGCATAAGGCTCAGAGAAACATAGCCATTATGCAGCCCCACCATATCAAGCGGAACTCGCATGAATGCGATCTCCTTCCACTGGTATGGATGTATGGACCACACGGACCAAGTCTCGTGGGTTTTGTATAGGTCTGATGGGTTGGTTTCTAGCTCTAGACCTTGGCCTATTGTGAAGCTCTCAACCACGTGTAGCGTAGTGTTGTGTGGATTATACAACGTGATTGCAGGCCCAGACACATCAACACCCAATGGCATGGTCCAGCCTCGTATAGGTTTAACCTTGTATGGTGACCGGATACCTACGCCATGCATTTTCATCGTGATATCCCCGATATTGGTTCGTATCTGTGGAATTATTAACACAATATACAACGTTAGACCGCATTTTTTTTTATTCACCTGCGATCAATGGCCACACCTATGTCAGATTCTTACTTAAAGTAGACATTTCTTACTCTTATAGTAGATAGTTGATGCGATTTAAAAATATCACTAAGCAGACTTACACCCCCCCCCCACAAAAAAAATTTGAAGAAAATCTGGACCTACCAGCAACTGGCCTTCGACGTAACCGAACACCTTGGGAAGAAACATGACACGGATCAGCGTCTGTCCACTATTCTCCTCCTTTTCCGCTATAGCCTGAAACTGGTTGTCCTTAGTACGAATTTGGTGTATCGTGATAGGCAAACCGGCCTTGGACGACGCCAAGTTTATATACACAACATTAGGCGAGCACAGAGCGATCCGCCCAAAGTTGACGGAGCTCGGGGTGAGTTTGTACATACTGGCCTCGGCAACCTTACC